>JAGFPH010007364.1:43168-53432 GCA_018207615.1 Philaenus spumarius | reverse complement strand
CCGGGACTTTTCAATCACACTGTATACATACATATATGAACGTTTTTTTCTTTGTCCTCTATGGACTCAAAAACTATTTTACCGATTTCACTAAAAATTTCACATTGAATCCATCAAATTGCCAGGAGTTTTAGACTTACAACTGCAACATTCTAAGGGGTTGAAATGTGGTTGCTACCCTTATGTCATAAGTATACATTAAACTATCGACCTACAAGTTAAAAGATAAAGCTAAAATTAAGTAATGCTATTTTTAATGGATATATATAACAAACTATTTGCAATTTGAGTACATATGTCAAAGGGATGAAATCGAACAACTACTACCCTTAAAGTTAAATAATAATGTACTTTCTACTTACTTACTTTTTCTACATTCTCATAAACTACTCATTTAATTTCACTAAAATTTCACACTTTACACATACTAGGTCATGGAATTTTTGAGAGAATATGGTCACAAATATATTTAAATTGGGTTGCTACTCCTATACAATAAAAATAAATTGTACTAAAATCAAAAAAACTATAAAGCTAAAACTATTTATTATTTATTTTTAATTTATATTAAAAAAGCATTTTCAATTCGATTACTTAAGGGGACGCTACCCTGTCCACCATATTGAATCTGATTCCCATAAGAGCAATGCTACAGAATAAGTAATTTTTTCCGTTAATTCCTGGAATAAATTAAAAAAGTTTGTTTCATTTTGAAGTACTGTCATATGCGGATGTTGATTGCCGAATACATGTTCAAAGACCGTTTTATTGTTTTCAAAAACGTATGCTATAAATAGTAAAAAATAGTAACCTTTATTAATGTTTTACTCAGTTGCAAAAAGAGACATTGCATCAAAAAACCTTACTAATCAACAACCACAATCTATTTTATTTTAAGAAAAAAAAATACAGCTTTCGTTTTTTGACAAAAATAACACAAAAATATGCTTAATAGTCAAGGTCCATTATTTAATATTGAAATTGGTACAGAACTTCGGCGTTTTGAATGTAGGGAGCCGAGCCTTAAGTTAAAAAGATGAAATGGGATAACTAGAATTGCCGGGTCCACTAGTATACTATAAACATGCAAAAATATTTAGTAGATTTATTTACAAAATGTGACATCAACGTTTATCCATGAAATCTGTTTCTTCTCTTTCTGCTTTTTATCCTTTATTGCAGCATCAAAATTTCTTACTCGGTTCGGCTTTCTTGCAGCTCTTATTAAAGACGAGATATTGTCAGTTGATATTTAATTTTAAGGACAATAATCTGTCATTTGAACGGCTGTCACATTACAGTCTAGCGCTTCGATACAAAGCTTTCACTGCTAGACCTATCTCTTCTGTGTAAATAAAATTTCGTTTGAGCCGACGTCTGATTACATTTCTCGCTAGAAATGAGTTTCACGTCAACGGTTTGGATTGTGCTGAATTGTCAAAATCTTTTTCAAATTTACGTCGAAAAAAACTGTAGTTTCTTGTAGAAATACAAATATTTACAACTTAAAAATAATTCGACCACGCGGCTGAACCGCTGACGTGAGTTGAGAAAATTTCCAAAATTAAGTTTATAGGCTATGTTTTATTGTTTCAACCAACAATTTCTGAAATAGGTGTATTCACGACGGTGCTGAATAACTGCAAAATGGTTCGTACGACATTCTGCATATTGGGAGTATCATCAATACACAATGCATTGCGTGCTTCGCACGCCACCCCCGTATTTGGAGTATCATCAATACAAAATGCATTGCGTGCTTCGCACGCCATACCGCATATTGGGAGTATCTTTAACACACAAAGCATTGCGTGCTTCGCACGCCAACTCCTATGTTAAGAGTATCTTCAATACACAATGCTTTGCGTACTTCGCACGACAACCCTACGGTGAATCCACCTCATGGCTTTGAACCGGGTACTTCTATTGTATTTTACGTTTTGATCGATTTTGGGGGAACCAAGCGAGATATCGCGTAAAAAAAATGTGCAGAATAACATCCGACATTTATATTAGAAAAAGCCCAAAAACAAATTCTTTCTCGTAGGAAAAATCCTAAAAAATAGTTATTTCCGGTCAAAAAACATGTTTCCGATTGTTGGATTTTTTTGGCTAACGAACTCGTCTAAGCGACGTAGACAATCAACATGTGTACCAAATTTGAACCAAATCGGACTTAAAATGCGGCCGCTAGAGTAAAATGCGGCGAACACATATATATATGATTTTTAATGACACCCCAAAACGTGCTCTGGGGACCATGATCGGTGCTCATTTGCTACTCCCGACCATAGGTTTTGCCATAAGGGCCACTGCAATAGCTCATTTTTCTTATGAACAATCTTATGATAACACATAATTAGCTTAGACGAGAAATATTGGTTCTGATAGGTTCGCCCATCTGGTATAGAGTAACTGAAATACTACGACGCGACGTAGAGAAATTGTATACATTTCCTACATTTTGTAATAAATGTAGTTTTATTCTTGTAATTCTTACAAAGTGAATTTGTTACGAAATTAGTGGGGAATGTAGGCGACCAATGGAGCACGCAAGCAACGTATATACGTGTTTGTGTAACGACACAATATTATGAGCAAACAACACAACGTTTCTGCAAACACAAGAGGACACGAGACAACTGGTAGTTAGCTGCAAGGAGTTTAATAAAGTAAACCTAGCCCAACCGATCTGTGAATAAACATAAGTTCAATACTTCGAATAAACATTAACTGTTTGACCTAGGAGTCAGGTTAATAAATAGTATTTTAACATGAGTTATGTTTTTGAAGTGAAAACTTCTTTAGGCACGTTAGGCACTTTTTTGCTTGAGGAAAATCATTGAACTCGAGGGACGTCACCGTTACCGTCACCGTCCCCGTAACCGTCACCACTTGAAGTCTATAATATTTATAATATAGCCGCGTTGGGCACTTTTCTTTAGCTGTCTTGCCCGGCTTCGATCAGGTAAATGAGGAAAACTTTTTATAGCTGTCGTACCCGGCATCGTTCCTGTAAATAAGTAAAAAATTGCAAAGATGTCGTAAAAGACTTAGTTCAGGTAATTAAGTGAAACTTTTTTATAACTGTCTCAGTCGCTTCTCCTCAATTATTTAAGACTCCATCGCATCTCCGCAAATATTTAAGGCTCTATCTTATCTCCACAGTTATTTGAGGCTCTGTCGCATCTCCAAAATTATTTAAGATTCCATTACAACATTAATACATTGATTAAAAATACTTCTTAATAACTCGAAAGTAAAGTTAACTGCATGAAGCTAAAATGTTTTCATTTCTGACGGCAGTCCCACGACTGCCTGTTTTTTTTTGCCATACCGACTATTGTTATAAATTAATATAATAGAAACTTACCGTCACCAACAGTCAAAAGTCGTGTTATTTAAACAAAGGCCGTTTCGGCTGTTCAGCCATTATTACGTTGTCGAGAGGAGTCACTCCGTTGTCACGGACACCTAAACACATAGTTTTACATACATTTAAAACAAATACACACACTAAGTCACACATTGTGCGATGTTTTTAATGTGTGATGTCTTTAATTTGCCTATTAGCCTAGGCAAGTGTCAAATCCTTTCACCACACCACTCTACACCGATCCAAGTGCGTCTGTCCTAATAAATCGTAATTTCCTTCAAATCATCAGAGTATGCAATCATTTGCTCCGCTGCCGCGAGTGTACATGGTCGCCGCGGTAGTAGGTGAACGAAGCGAGCAAGAGGTGAAGCCCTTCACACTGGATTCCACGTTCACCGTGCAGTACAGAGCGCCCATAAACCATGCTAACCTTACGAGAGTCTCAGCGGTACTAGTCAACTAAATAAACGGTATCAGTTAACTGACACAAACTTTCTCTTAACTTACTGTAGTCAAAATAATATTGTTTTTAATCATTTTATTTTTTACTACTTTTTAGAACAAAACAAAAAATAATATTCTACCTACGTCAATCGTATAAAAAAATTATTGTCCGAGGCGGGATTCGATCGCGCGACCTTTGAATTACTGGCCGTGCTCGCTACCGTGGTGCTACCCCGTGTGGCCGCTGCCGCGATGCTAGATTGACAACACAAACTTGTTTATTTTTAAACATTTCCCCATAATTATAAAACGCCGAAGTTTTGATAAAAGTGGGTGGTGTGATTTTGTTAGGCATCTTAAGCACTTATAAATACTGAAAATTTGATCAAAATCGTGAGAGCCGCTTTTGAGAAATTTGCATTTTTGTCGTTTTTTTATGGGTTTTTAGGGGTAAATTACCCTTAAAATTTCAAAAAAATGAAAAAACGCCTGGAGATATTAGGGTTTAGTACCTACATACCAAATTTCATGAAAATCGGACCAATAGTGTCCTCTCTGGTCGTGTATACATACAGACAGACTGACAGACAGACACCACTCTAAAAACACTTTTTTGGGTTCAGGGAGCACCAAAACAAAAAATTCCACTAAACAATTTTTTGGGGTTCTGTTAGCACCAAAACAGATAATTCAACTGAAAATTCAAATTCGAACATTTTTACGAAAACAATACTTTCTCCATATACTACGTATAGGGTGGAGAAATTAAAAACATCAACTCCCATGCAACGCTCGGTCAGTTGACGCAACCAGCATGACAATAAACGTGATGTTCACTGTGACGGTAATAGCTTGTCTACTATCCCGTAAAAAATATTAGGAACAAAATGTAAACGAATTCCGTTTCACCGAAGGCAAATTGTTTAACATTTCAAGTAGTTTAAAAGATGGAACACATTCGAGAAGAAATGCTAAATGTTCACATTTTAAACGTTTGTAGTTTAATAATTTTGAAATCTCGTCATCTTTAATTTACAAACACTAACAAAATTTCACTCATTCTTGAAATTAAACTAAACATTAAATTATCTCTACTTAGGTATAAACATTTAATCTAAACAGGTTTCTGAGGCTGATACAAAAATAGGGTATAATAGAATATCTGTAAGACTTATAAGTTATTTTAGGCGTGACATTTGTTTTATACATAAAATATAATGAAAACATTAGGAACGGCTAAGTGTTTATAGAGTATCTAATGAAATAGTGGAAAACGTACCTTGCATGAACAGTGTATTAAACAACACCGACAAAACCTTTAGGTATAATCTTTTATAATCTCCGTTTCACCATTGTCCTATCTCATTAAACTTAATTGCATGGTATTATTCAAACAAGTGCTTTGCGGTTTTAATGATGCTCTTCTTGTCAAGCTGGGCAAAGCTTACATTTCAGGATTTCTGGGTTTAATAAATTAAAAATACCTCTTAATGCAGCTTCTAAATGAATATAAAGCAATTAAAAGTGTTAAGTTTCAATATGGTAGGTACTTAACGAATTAAACTGGTGTAATTATTATTATTAAATAACATAAAATATGCATTATATGTTCGCTTATTACAGGGAATGAAATAACAGAAGAAAACCAAAATCTACATTTTAAATAAATCTGATTAATAATTGATTATCTATATATACTCATATTATAAAAAGGTAAAGTTCGTTTGTTTGTTTGAATGTAAGGGGTAATCTCTGGAACTACTGAACCGATTGAAAAAATAGTTTTACTAATAAAAACTACACTATCCCTGAGCAACATAGGCTATAATTCATTTTGATAAAATCTTTTTTATTTCAATATTTGTAAATTTAGTCGGAAAAATTCAGAGATTAGGCCTAGACAGATGAACCAACACACGTATTTACATTTATTACCATAGCAACCAATTGAATAAAATAACAGATAAAACAGCTGATTGCTCCAATATTTCCATTAGCAGCTGATTTCAAACTTTGAAGCAATTATTTGAATTTCCAACTTTTAGGTTAGGTTTTTATTAAATAACTTTGCTGGTTATTTTAACCTTTATAATAACTGCTGTTTTAAAATATAAAAAAATAATTCGACCATGCAGTTGAACCACTGACGTGAGTTGAGAAAATTTCCAAAATTCAGTTTATAGGCCTATGTTTTAGGGTTTCAACCAACAATTTCGGAAATAGGTCTATTCACGGCGGTGCAGAATCGCTGCCTGTTTGTACACAATATATTAGTAGAATTTGTTTGCGCCTAAGCCTCCAGCTTCGTTACACTCGCGAGTTTGCACCTCGATCTTGTGACCTCGGGATATGGACTGATTTGCTTTGCTCGCAGAGTACAAACTCAGCCATTGGGTAAAATCCCCAGTATGAGCTTCGCTTCGCTTGCAGAGTAAAAACTCGCCCGTCGGCCTCGGATGAAAAGATGCCCCCAAGGTAAAATCCCCCAAGTGGCTTTGGACCGGGTAATTCTATGGTATTTTACGTTTTGGTCGATTTTGGGGGAACAAAGCGAGCTATAAGGTCGCGTAAAAAAACAAAATGTGCAGAATAATGTCCAGCGTTTATATTTGTAGAAAACACTCTAAAAAACATTTATTCCCGTAGAAAAAATCTAAAAAATAGTTACTTCCAGTCAAAAAAAGTGCTTCCGGTTGTTGGATTTTTTTTGGCTAACCAACTCGTCTGAGCTATATAGACAACCAACATGTGTACCAAATTTAGACCAAATCAGTCTTAAAATGCGGCCGCTAGAGTTCGAACACATTTATAGATATGTATAATGTATATACATATATTATTTATTTAAGTTTCTGATAGCTTTTGACAGCCGTACATGATTGAATTTGCAGTACATCTGACGGCCGGTTACAAATGGCGGCCGTATCTGGCTGTCAAATAGATAAAGCTAACTTTTCCTACTGTAATTGATGTGACTAAAAAAACAATTCTTGTTCAGCTGTCAAATTGGTGTACATTTCGAGAAAATTTTTCAAGTTTGCGGTGAAGAACGCAGGGCAAAATCTACCCAAACAGGAAGAAACTTAGAACTGTCTTTTGTTTACTACGCCTTGTCGGTAGTGTGAAAACCAAACCCTAATAAATAACATGTCTTGTCAACCTTTTTTTTGTTTACAAACTTTTCGGTAAATTAAAAGAGGAAACAAAATAAACATTTTGATTGGTTTTCAGCTTTTGTCTTAGGGTCTATAAATAACTTGTGCAAATAACAAAATGAAATAATAGTTCAGGGCATATATCTTAGCTCTTACTAGAAATTTTTTCTCATTCAAAGAATCTTTTATAACATATCAGAACGTTGGCAGGTGGCAATGGTCGTAAACAATTGTTTAAAACCAATTAAAACCAATTCTTGAGTCCTCAATAAGTACAGAAAATACAGCAAATAATAATTTGTGTTATTTATTTTCGTCAAAAGTATGTTTATTAATAACTTTTTTTGTTCCATATAACAAAGTTTTTCATTTAACTAGTTTTAAAGACAAATGTTGTAGTTTAATCCTTTTCGAATGCTTTTACCTCAAATTAAGTGTATCAAGGATCAAGGTGCAATTTAATTATATTTTTGAGTTATGGATGTGTTGAATATTTATTTTGGAAACGATTTATATTTAACAATATAGACCATTTCTAAACATTGTTCAAAACATTTATTTAATAAAAGCTTTTTGTTGAATTTGAAGTAATTTAAAAAATAAGTCTAAAAATATGATAGATAAAGATCTAAAATTGTTTGATAATGTTAAAACAATACAGGTACTAATCAATGCAAAGGAAGCACCTTATCAATAGTTGACTTTACTCAGTAAAGTATTAAAGCTGAAGGTTTTGGAATTAAATTGGGATCTTAAATTTGTTGAGTCTTCAGCCACTGATTAGTGCTAAAAACTTATTAGGATTTTAAAAACGTCTGCTTACTCTGAAAGAACGTTAAAAATATGTTAGTTGTAAATTCAATATGAATTTGGACCTTAAACTGAATATTTGGGCACTAATTTTCCTTAATCACAAATTGTTAAACAACATATAAACCTTCCTCATTCTCAATATGAAACCTCACCAGCAGAACATGATCTTATATTACAGTTGAACATATACTGAATCTGAACAGTTGTGAAAACATGTGTCAATTGCATAGTATACAAGGTGAAAAAAGTCTGGAAATGTTACAATATCTTTAAAACTATTTGAGTAACAAAACTAAAACTTTGCAAATTGATTTAGGGTCTAAAAGTCTATTTACCTAGGCACTTGTTAACACTGAACCTCCAAGGGGGACGGTCCACAGGAGTCAGAAGAAAATCTTAAATGTAAGCATAGTTCAAGATGTGCATCATTTTAAAGGTCTAGACTAGCTGAGTTCAATGCCGCAAACCGCACTTCAGATAGACTAGACCTTTAAAATGATGTACACCTTTTATGCTTACATTTAAGATTTTCTTCTGACTCCTTGTGAACCGTCCCCCCTTTGAGGTTAATAAGTGACTTGGGAAATATACTTTAGACTCTAAATAATTATGCAAAGTTTTAGTTTTGTTACTCAAATAGTTTTAACGCTATCATACCGTTTCCAAACTTTTTTCCACCTGTATATGCTTGAAATATAGGTTATGGAGTAAAGACTCATCCATAGTAGAAAGAAAGATTAGAAAAATCTATTTTTAACAAAACAAATCTTTAACCTAAAAATTTGTATCTTAAAAATAGTAAAATACAAAGTGCATGTCCTATTAAAGAGTTGAACAACAATTACAACATATAATATTTTTGTCTAAATTTGTATACCTAAATGCTTGAATTGTAGCAATAACCATTTTGCAAAAATATATTTATTTACGAAACCAGCCATTTATTTAAACTCAGACATAAATTAATAATATGTTAAAACAGTATTAATAAATGGAATATTAAATAATGGAAAACTGTAGTACAGAAGTATGTAAATTGTCAACTACTACTTTCGAAATATAGGTAATGGGAAAACTGTTTTAAACAAAAGTACGCATATGTATTTCTTATGTTTAAATATTCCCAGCCTTAGGCCTGTATGACACTATCAAAATGTCTTCGTCGAAGACCTTTGATGAAAGATTTGATCAAAATGTCCTCTCTCAGAGGACCGTTGACAAAATAAATTTGACGTGTACCAACTTTGATAAAAGATTACATATTACACTACCAAATATTGCATCAAAGAAATTTGCTCACAGATCTTCGACAACAAAATTTAATAGTGTAACACAGGCCTTAGAAAATATGAAAAATCAAGTCCATAAGAATATGGGCCACACACGTTCTTGTGTTGCTTGTGTTTATTGATTCAAGGGACATAAATGCAATTATCCCTAGGGAAATTAGTTGTTCCAAGTTTGCAACAGGAAAACAACATTCAATAATAGGCCAGTCGGTAGAGGTAATTTTAGACCAAAAGTTCCAGTAATTTACAATACGGCTGATTTTTTTTTATAAGTACATTCAAGTATGTAGATTAACATAAAAAAAAGTTTACCAGTCTATCGATTTCCCAAAGTCGAAAAAAATAACGATTCTCATTTTTTTTTCGATTATCCTTAATATTTCGAGCTGGGATGAAGATAGAGAAAAATAAAAAATGCTACCGTGTAGGGGAGGTATTTTTCAATAAAAAAGGTCATAAGTATTTATTTCGTAGGAGCAATGGTTTGTCTGGAAACAATTCGAAAATGCAGGTATGTATTTTGCAGCAGGGGAAATCACTAAAAGGGGACATCTTATTCATATATGAAGCGTGGGCTCATTCTAAATTGGACAAATTTTAATATATCGAATTGAAACTTGACGTAGAACTTAAAATATATGTTTTAAACATTTATGCTGAGTCTCAGCTTGTTATCTTGAAAATGACCCGATCTAGGAGTCGATTTCGATTATCGATTTTAGGAGTACCGGACCCTCGAACTAATTTCAATCTATTCCAGTTTCGTCAATTTTTGGAATATCAACACCAAATTTGTTTTACAAGTTGAGTACACCAGTATAAATATTCTTAGTAAGTATGAACGATTTTTTTCTTGTTATTTTTAAAAACGAGGCGCTTGAAAATAGTCTTCTGTTTTACTTATCTCGTTTTAATTATAACACTTTTGGATTCAACGACTCCATTTTCAACATTTTTGAACATATCGATTTAAAAATTGGTGCAGAAGTTACAAATACAATTGTTTTTTGCTACACTTATTTTAAAAACTATATTTTCAAAAATGACTAATCTGCAGCTGATCAACTCAAGCGTTTTGATGAAAAATCTAAAAAGGTCTAAAATTATACTTTTTTTATTTACTTGTGCTTTTAAAAGTAAATAATGAAAAAGGTTTATACTCCTTGAACGTGTTTGAATATATATAT
>JAGFPH010007364.1:24263-37564 GCA_018207615.1 Philaenus spumarius | reverse complement strand
TTAAGTGTATATTTTTGTGTGTGATGTGTGACCAGAAGATGGGATAAACCCGAAACTGCAGTTGTCACGAATATTTAAAAAGGATTGGACAGACAGTATACAGGTAATTCATACCTATTAATATTTGTAAACTATATACTCTGCTATATACACATGTGTACTGTATTAATAGAGCGTGACGAAAAATGGGTGACGGTAAAATCACATTCACCACCCCAAAACTTTTTGGGACCCGGTGCGTCTATATTTTCACTTCAAAAAGGTTGATCGCATGATACGCACACTTGTAATACAATCTTTCGTAAAATTAACATTTTTTATCTTCAATATTGCTCGACTAACAAAGAGAATGATATCTACTGGAAGATTGAAACTAGTTCTGAATTGTTCCACGCGTCCTGCAGGTTTAATCAACTGAGAAGGACAAGTGAAGCCAGACAATGGATAGCCGCTATTAAAGGATGTGCTAATCACTGACAATGGCAAAATTGTACATATTCATTAGCCAGTAGAGTCTAGGATATAAGGGAATTGTTGTGTTCTGTAGTGCATTCGGTAATTTTGTTTACATTAAGTGGTCAATGTTTAGTAGTTATTTTCATTAGTTACATCAAATTAAATTTCTTTAACTTCTTCAGTCTATAAAAAATGTTTACAAATTGATTACCAAAAATTTTCATAATTATTTACAGGTAAAATAAGTTAATAATAATTTGACCACGCAGCTGAACAGCCGACGTGAGTTGAGCAAATTTCCAAAATTAAGTTTTAGGCCTATGTTTTAGGGTTTCAACCAACAATTTGGGAAATAGGTCTATTCACGACGGTGCTGAATAGCTGCAAAATGGTTCGCACGCCATTCCGCATATTGGGAGTATATTTAATACACAAAGCAATGCGTGCTTCGCACGCCATTCCGCATATTGCGATTATCTTCAATAAACAATGCATTGCGTGCTTCGAAATCCATTCCGAATATTGGGAGTGTCTTCAACACACAAAACATTGCGTGCTTCGAACGCCAACTCCCGAATTGATAGTATCTTCAACATACAAAGCATTGCGTGCTTCGCAGGGCAACCCCCATATTGGGAGTATCTTCAATACACAACGCATTGTGTGTTTCGCACGCCAACCCCACTGTAGAATCCACCACATGGCTTTGAACCGGGTTCGTCTATGGTATTTTACGTTTTGATCTATTTTGGAGGAACCAAGCGAGCTATAAGGTCGCGTAAAAAAACAAAATGTGCAGAATAACATCCTACATTTATATTTGTAGAAAAACTCAAAAACAAATTCATTCTCGTAGGAAATATCTCAAAAAAAGTAATACTTCTTGTCAAAAAACATGCTTCCGATAATTGAATTTTTTTAGCTAACGAACTTTTCCGAGCGACGTAGACAACCAACATGTGTACTAAATTTGAACAAAATCGGACTTAAAATGCGGCCGCTAGAGTGCGAACACATATATACATATATATGATTTTTAATGACACCCCAAAACGAGTTCTGGGGACCATGATCGGTGCTCATTTTCTACTCCCGACCTTGGGTCTTACTATAAGGGCCACTGCAATAGCTCATTCTTCCTATGGAAATTCGCTAGTGAAATTGTGAGTCAATCTCAGATAAAATACCCGAGTTGTAATTTGACTATCGCTTAAACAATACTGTATTATAACTTAGAAAATTGTGATGTAAAAATAAGTCTCTAAAGGGGCTTATAGATGGGGATAGTTCTAGCCACTAGTAGAAGAGGATAGTAGTACCCGCTAGTGAAAACAGTGCGGAGTAGGTGTACAGACGAGGCGAATACTCACCACACTACTCTCCCGGCGAGTCGTCAGTCAAGTGTAAAGTGCTAATCATGTCGGACGACGTTGAGTTTGATGACGTTATTTGTGAAATGGCTGTTTACTTGAGTCAAGATTTACAATAATTAGTAGAATATGGGTAAAAGATTGGGTAGGAAGAAGAGACATATTAGGAGCGTCTGAAACACTCTATCGAGAGCTTGCAGAGGAGGATCCATTGGAGTACAAAAGGTACATGAGAATTTAAAGGAATTTAACGAACTGGAACGATTAGTGGACGTCAAATTGGTAAAGCAGACAACCTGATGAGGAAAGCTGTTCCTGTGAAACTAAAACTTTAAATGACACTTCAATTTCTTGCTAGTGTTGACAGTTACCAGTATTTGGCGTTTCTGCAAATACCATATCATACTTAATTGCAGAAGTCTTACAAGCTGTTATCTATCATCGTACATGGTGATTACATGAAGGTAAGTAGAATATTGTGACATCTCTCAAAAATGAATCTGCTGTGCTGAACCAGAAGAGTTTTGGGAGGTAAACATCATCTGTTCCTTCCCCACTAACTTCAGACTGTTGAATTTTGTTCAGTTTTTGGCGGAAAGTATGCTTAATGTACTTGTTTTTTTACGTCTGGGACACACATCCCATGCTCAATCAGTTTTATGAAGAGTTTATTGATAAAAACTTCTCTTTTGTTATTGTCCATGTAATGACTGTGCTTCATAGCCACTGTATACTTCTAAAAACTTTACGATATCGTCGCCACTGCACTTTGGAACCGATGTATTTTCATTTTTCGTTGGTTTTACAGTTTTGGTTCTACCAACGTTCGGTTTTGAAGCAAACGGTCCAGGGCACAACTCTGGCTGTCGACGCACTGTGTCTGTGTCTGTGGTGTGTGGCGAGTTCGTGTCTAGACAGTGAACGTACAGTACGATTTTTTTAACCGTGCCCTCGGCCAAATTGTACTAACCTGAATGATAACATTAGAAATCGCTCTGTCTACTCCACGAAAACTAAGCCTAGCGGCGTGAAACAGCGAAAGCCGAGCTTCAATAACACTGACATTTAATACACTTAGAAGCGATGTAAAATTATGAAACTTTCACGGATACGCAGATAAGAACCATACGATTCGTATGATGTAAAAGAAAATCCATTACAAAACCTATTTCATATTTTAAAAATCAATATTACAACAATGTACTTTAATAATTACATGCAATTTTCACACGGCTGAAAAGATTTTTGTTTGTTGGTCAGAGACAAAGTGTTCGCGAGAAAGTTTTAGATAAAGGTCCAAATTAAATATTTTATTTGAAACATTTTTTCGTTCGACTTACGGTTTGCTTGGTACGGATTTCTTTAGTTAGATTCCGGGGAAAACTTCCTGCCTGAGGGGGAAGTAAGCCTACTTGGTGTCTGGCATTTACCTTAACCACACCACAGTATTATTCGAACAAAAGAGACGACTCATTCAAGTAGTTTTTATTTCAATAATTTTATTCGAATAATTATTCAATCAGTTTTGTTTATTCGAAGTTTGTGGAACTGCCTTTACAATCCCTCCCCGCTACACCGCTAGCCCACCGTGCGCTAGCCGAGCCGAGGGCACGGTTAAAAAAATCGTACTGTACTAGCTGCGAGTAGATCACGTGACTTCTACTCCCCGGCTAGTGGGGAGTAAAAATTCAACCTGTTCAACTTCACTTGCCACTAGTGCTTACTCCCCGCTCCAACATGAGAGAACCTGTTGAGACAGGGATGGTAGAGGGTGAGTTACTAGCAGGTACTATTTTCCTCTTCCCCCCTTATTGTATTGTAAGTTCGAGTCGAATATCAGTTTTTCGTTCAACAATGAACTAATGTTGATTTTAGTTTTTTTTACATTTCTAACTCGTCTAATGCGTTAATTTCTCCTTTTACAATGAAGTAGTATTTGTTTAACGATTTTTCTATGACGGAGTATTTATGATCAGTCTAAATTAAATGTTCTGTAAATTTAGATTCTACTTTTGCCGGGTTAGCCGACTGTGAATCTGTTGGTATGTGCTCTTTAAATCCGAAAACAGGCAGATCTTTAAAAAATCGTTTAATCCGTCCTGCCTGTCTTCAATTCCTAATATTTTATTTAGGAGAATTGTGTGAGATATTAGGGGATGGAATCTAAAGTTTTTGAAAGTGAGTACTGCAAAGTTTGTGACATATTTCAAACCTTTTTTTATACAAAGCTAAGATATTATAATCGAATGTCTGAGATTCCCTTCCACCCGTAACGTTTAATATTAATTTTCCACGCCAGAGCTCTCTGAACAACATTACGCTTTTAATGCTATTACAACATTTATATTTTACGCTTAATAATTACAATGTAAACTTTGTATAAAATACTGAGAACTTTTAATTGCGTGTTTGCTTTGTTTACTCTCTACAGTTATTAAAATTATAATTATAAATATTGCAACAATTGAAAAACGATAATACTATGCAGATAGGTTCACAATTAAAATTGAATTTACTATTTAGAGTGTTATTTTCAAAAATAACAAACACTTTCTTAATAATGAGGTATTTTCATAAACAAATTCATACTACACAAATTAAAAAATGTACGTTCATTTATAAAAGAGTCAACTAACCTTTATAACGGACATTAAATTAGAAGAAGGAATTCAAGATCCTTACAGATGTAATACACTTTATTTTGTATTATACCTGATTTCGTCCAAATTACAACTTATTGGCTGTCCTTGACAGGACGAAGAGGTTTCTACTTCAATAAGCGAGTAATTTCACCGGCTGTTAAAGCAATCGTGAGAATATGGACTCGTTTCTACGGGTGAATTAAAATATGTTTCTTGTCTGGAGTTTTAATAAACCGAGACAATTGCTGTCTTGCAAGTAGTATTTTTTACGTTTCTACGTTTTTATAAATATCAGACCTAACACTTTGAGATATTGACATTTTCATTTGATTGTATTCGCACAATCACAATACAGCTTATTTTTGTATTTATTTAAGAGCAACTTTTATGGAAATTGTAACGTTTTTCACTGCATTTATAGAAGGTTAGTTCCGTTGAGAATTGCACACGTATACAGTTATTATAAATTTATTTTTAAATTCAAATGCTGTTATAATTTTAGCTCAGTTGTATTTTAGTTAACCTAGTCCTCTGGGTTTATGTTTTTTATTTAGTTTATATATTACTAGCTGACCCGGCAAACGTTGTTTTGCCATATAAATAATTTTCAAGTAATTTCTAATGTAGACAAAAAATAGCTTAATTATTGTAAGTGTGTAAGAATGTGGTATATGCGTGAAATAGGCATGGAGCGCTGTGAACGATGAGGGAATATATAAATAACAAAAGGCAAAAATTATTTTCAAGTTATTATAATTTATTCTCCCCCCCCCCAACCCCCCTTTAGGGGTTGGTGATATTGTAAGAAATGAATGTACTACTTCTGGCTCGACCCGGCTTTGCACGGATAGACAAATTAACCTGATACTAATAATTAGCCCAAGTGTTTTAGTTCATTCTAACAAAAAAAAAATTCAATGTAGGCCTAACCTAAAATTATATTCAGTTTTTGATCCAAATCAGTTGTTGATTAAAATCAGATGTTTTAAGCTTTTCATACGAACAGCTGTTTTTTGTGCCCATGATAAAATCAAAAGAAATCTTTCTTCTTCTTCCTTAAGATTGAACTTCCATAAGATTAACATTGAAACTTTGAGGGCCACTGGGGCGTAGCCCTTATCACTAAGGGGTATGAAAAATAGATGTTAGCCGATTCTCATACCTACTCAATATACTCACAAAATTTCATGAGAATCGGTGAAGCCGTTTCGGAGGAGTACGGGAACGAACATTGTGACATTTGACACGAGAATTTTATATATAAGATGTGTTAGGGCTTTTATTGCTATTTTATTAATATGACTACCTTCAGCACTTGGATAGCCCTACATTCGACCACAAAATTTTAGTTTTCTCCGTTATTTATGACTGAATTATTAAAAACTATACATCGTTGGATTTGTATTAAAATAGTATAAAAAATGTTTGACTACATTTTTTGTAAAATTTATAGTTTTCTAGATATGTAACATTGCAAATATTCAACTACCGCCATTTTGAAACGGATTGTTCCAGAAAAAGAAATAGTTTAAGTAGGCCTAAAATGTTCCCTATTTACATCAATATTCATACCCAGCAGTTTCATGATTATTATATTAAACTGTTTCTGAGATATTAAGGTATTTGTTGTAAAAAACACATACAGTCGGACAGACAGAAAACAGAGCGAGATACGACACATGTTATATAAACTAAATTACAAGTGAAAAAACATGGACCAAGACCGGGATTTTAACCCAGGACCTTTGCCTTTCCGGGGCAATACTCTACCACTGAGCTATCATGATCCCTGATATTGGTCGATGTTATCTCACTTGTATGGTTTTACTGCATATATGAATTAATAGACTGAATACCTCGCATGCGACATTGAAAACAATCTCAATTCTTTTTGCAGCCTACAGTGGTGTTATTTATTATTATTTTTAATTTGTAATAAATTACCTGCTTACACGCTTCCTCAGCAAGGGTTAAATTAACTAAATTACAAGTGAAAAAACATGGACCAAGACCGGGATTTGAACCCAGGACCTTTGCCTTTCCGGGGCAATATACATGTTATATTATATTATTTGCTTGTTTTTAGCGGACAAATAACCCCGTAAAGTTTCAGTCGAATTTAGTGGTCGAATGTAGTTGATGGTCCATTAGGGTGATGAAGATGGTCATATTAATGAAATGGTAATGAAAAGTCCTACATCCGATCACTAAATGCGAGTCATCTCCGTTATTTATGGTGCAATTATTAAAAACCATATATCGTTGGATTTGACAACAGTCTAATAATTTGGTAACTTCATTTTTTGTAAAAAATATATTTTTCTAGATACTAAATTTTCAACGGTCGCCATTTTGAAAGATATTGTTGCAGGAAAGGAAATTTGTAAAGTAAAATTTTCAAAATTTAAATCAATATTCACACCCAGTTTCATGATTATAATTTATCTTAAACCGTTTCTGAGATATAAAGGTTTTTGTAAAAATCGCATACAGATGGACATACAGAAATATATCGAGATAGGACACATTCATGTTACACTAGTAAGCCCTCGTGAAAAATCACAGACTGATTAATTAGATACACATCAGAAATAAATCATTTAAAAAACAAACTGTTTATAAACAACATTAAGGCCTACTTATAGGCCTACCTAACTATGCTGACGGGAATTTTTAACTCGGTAAATGTGTACAATAATAAGGATTATAAAACTGTAGGCCTATTTGTGAAACATTTTTATTGATATAAGTTATTATATATTTAAAGGAATATAAAAATACTATGTTTTAATGCTTTTTATTTCATATTGATAGATCAAATAATTTAGAAATTATTAATATTAAAGGGAAGAAATTAATAATCGAATATGTTTATATGTTTTACGAAGCTGTACGAATGTTTCCGAAGTTAAACGAACATCTATTCTTTAAATTTGTATAAACAAATATATTGATGATAAAAGGTTGTATTTATATACAGTTTATAACCTCAAAGCAAATATTATAACGTATATTACAGCATACATTAGTTCTATAACTCATATTTAAAAAAAATCTACTTCACAAGACATTATAACGATTGAAGTTGTAAACATAACCTCAAAGTATAATCTACACCGGACTTGGTAAAATCAGCTGTTATATTATATGTTACTCACGCACGTACGTACACTCGCTTTTATAGGAGTCGATTGCATTGTTTGCTTTGTTTTTCGCTGACAAACAACCCCGTAAAGTTTCGGACGGTCGAAGCCGGTCAGCCTGTATATCGGCAGAGACAAAGATATTATCATCTAGATCAAAGTTTACTTGACTCCTTCCGATCTCAAGTTGATTATCCGAAATGAAATTCCAGCCTCGTACCTGTTGTCAACTGTGTCATAAATGTAGGACGTGATACGATTTCCCGCCTTTTAGTCTGAAAAGCTTCGAAGAGGGTTTGTAACGGAAATTGGAAAGTTGTCTCTGCTAAAATATTTATCGAAAACTATTTATTTACTCGACCTTAAAGGAGTCACTTCGTTTTGGGAAAGTATCAAAATACAATTCAGGTCGAGGGGGGTACGATTACGGGAAGTGCCTCATAGTTGATGTCAGTGAATGAATCAGTGAACTCGCCTAGCTATATAAGTAGAAAGACGTGGGGCGAAGCCTCCATTCTCGGAGAATAGTTTCTAAAAGGATGATCTTAAATCTGACGGAAAATTATAAATTATATAAAAAAAATTATAAAATCAAACTTTTATATTAAACATTTTTTTTTCTATCTCATTTCATTTTCTTACAAAACGCGCTTAAAGTAGAAAAATCGAAAAAATATTCCCCGCCTAAAAGGTGCTTTCAAAATTGATAAATGTTAACTTCTGACAATTTTTCTAAGATTTTCTCGTCGAGAGCATTAATTCAAGTATGAGGTCGAGGTTGGTCGGACGGGAAGTGTCTCATAATTCATGTCAATGCATCAGTGAACCCCAGCTTTATATAAGTAGATAAATAGGTTTTTTAAGAATTAAATATATTTTTATTAACTACTTTTATAATTAAGCATATCTTAGTGCAACAATAAACTTTAACTTAAATTATTTTCGAAGTAAAAACTTATTTATGTGCGCCGAGCAATTTTTGGATGAGGTAAAACATACGAACAAGCGATACGCTTAAAATGAGACGCTTTGTGTTTTCGGATTTTTTCGATGATTTCATTGACTGTTTTACACGACTACCAAAAAATCAGAAATTTAATCTAACAACTGATCTTGAAAGAACAAAAAAGAAATAAAACTGGCACTGGTATATTCAAAGACATAAACTCAATAGCTGTAAAGGTTTAGATGAAGTGACTGGATCTAAAGGTAGGTTCACAAGAAATTGCTGCTTGCTGGCAAAACACATTAAAAACAGAGCCTCAGGAGCAAACCACTTAGTTATGTATAGCGACACCTGTACAGGTCAGGGCAGAAACTGGAAAATTGCCATGACATTAATGAAAATTATTCAAAGTGAAGACAACATTGAAGTAATAGACCAAAAGTACATGCAAAGTGGTCATTCCAATCTCCCCAATCACTGTGACTTCACGTCAATAGAAAACTTCAGCAGGATGCAGCAGATTTTTACTCCTAATGATTGGTACCAGGTCATAGCTAGGACAAGAAAAAATCCCTTTCATGTAACTGTTATGTCACACAATGACTTTTTGTCAGTTGAAAACCTGCTACAAAATATCACTAAAAGGAAGAAAGCCACTGAGGGTCATCCTGTGTCTTGGTTAAAAATGCAGTGGAAGAAGAGTGAACCATTCACAATCCTTTTCAAGGAAACTCTTTCTGAGCGCACTGACTAATATTAAAAGTTGAGTTTCATGCCGAGTGCCAAAAAAGGACTACCAGTCAACATCCGAAACATTGCCCAGGTGAAGCTCTACACTGGTCCGCGTTCGGTAACAAAAGAGAAGAAAAAAATATATGGATGATTTGTTGCAGTTCATCCACCCCAGTTCACCACCATTACTATGAGAGTCTGGTTAAAAGTGAAAATGAAACTGACATTGGTCCAACACTTGACTTAGATGGAAGCAGCAATGAAGAGTAATAAACGGTATCAGTTAACTGACACAAACTTTCTCCCAACTTAATGTAGTCAAAATAATATTGTTTTTAATCATTTTATTTATTACTTTTTAGAACAAAACAAAAAATAATATTCTACCTACGTCAATCATATAAAAAAGTTATTGTCCCAGGCGGGATTCGATCGCGCGACCTTTGAATTACTTGCCGTGCTCGCTACCATTGTGCTACCCCGTGCGGCCGTCGCCGCGATGCTAGATTGACAACATAAACTTGTTTATTTTTTAACACTTCCCCATAATTATAAAACGCCGAAGTTTTGATAAAAGCGGGTGGTGTCAATTTGTCTGGCATCTTAAGCACTATAAATACTGAAAATTTGATCAAAATCGTTAGAGCCGTTTTTGTAAAATTTGCATTTTTGTCGTTTTTTATGGGTTTTTAGGGGTAAATTACCCTTAAAAATTAAAAATTCCAAAAAATGAAATAAACGCCTGGAGATATTAGGGTTTAGTACCTACATACCAAATTTCATGAAAATCGGACCAATAGTGTCCCCTCTGGTCGTGTATACATACTGACAGACTGACAGACAGACACCACTCTAAAAACACTTTTTTGGGTTCAGGGAGCACCAAAACAAAAAATTCCACTAAAAATATTTTTGGGTTCAGGGAGCACCAACACAGATAATTGCACTAAACAATGTTTTGGGGTTCTGGGAGCACCAAAACAGATAATTCAATTGAAAATTCAAATTCGAACATTTTTACGAAAACAATACTTTCTCCATATACTACGTATAGGGTGGAGAAAGTAAAAAATGTATGTCATTTGAGTGTGTTTCAACTGATAATACAATGTTTTTACTGTAATGTGTGTTTTAATAAACAGCATTACCCTTAACACGTTAACAGCACAAGTGGTGTAACTACATTTAGGCCTATGCACAATGATAATAACTTGTACAAATTTCTAAATAAAGAAGAATTAAGTTACTACATACTTTTCTAATGACATTTATGAGATAAAAACATAAAAATATACACCACTGATTTTCCTATAACGATTATAACACAACATTAAATATCTCAAAACAAGAATAATTCGACCACGCAGATGAACCGCTGACGTGAGTTGAGCAAATTTCCAAAATTAAGTGTATAGGGTTTCAACCAACAATTTGGGAAATTGACGACGGTGCCGAATAGCTGCAAAATGGTTCGCACGCCATTCCGGCATATTTTGCTTATCTTCAATACTGGAGTTAGCGTGCTTCGCACGCAAACTCCAGTATTGGGAGTATCTTTAATACACAATGCATTGTGTGTTTCGCACGCCGACACCACGGTAGAATCCACCACATGGCTTTGAACCGGGTACTTCTATGGCATTTTACGTTTTGTTCGATTTTGGGAGAACCAAACGAGCTATAAGGTCGCGTAAAAAAATAAAATGTGCAGAATAACATCCTACATTAATATTTGTAGAACAAACTCTAAAAAAAATCATTATCGTAGGAAAAATCTCAAAAAATAGTTAGGCCTACTTCCGGTCAAAACACGTGCTTCCGGTTGTTGGATTTTTTTGGCTAACGGACTCGTCCGAGCGACGGAGACAAATAAAATGTGTACCAAATTTGAACAAAATCGGACTTAAAATGCGGCCGCTAGAGTGCGAACACACATATATATATAGATATATACACATACATATATACAGAGTGAGGTAAAATTCTGGAAACAGCTTAATATTTCAAAAAGTACGAGTCTTATGAGATAGAAATAAAAGTAGTTATTCACAACCATAAAAGAACCACTTTTTGGTGAGTTTGAAATTGTTGATCGCCATCTTGGAATGAACTTCATTTTTTTAAACGGGAAGGTGGTCATGTGATACATAATTTTGATATAGAATTTCAAGAGAAAACCAACGACGAAATTTGCACATCCATATTTTTAACCGATTTAAAAACAACGAAATCGTGTTTTCAGATTTTGCCCCATTTTGCTGAACTATTTAAAAAATTTATATTAATTATACTTCTTTTTGGATTCAGAATTAAATACGCTTTCAAACGATATGCTACACAACTGTATTTGGTTCAACCACTCGAAATCAATTTAGAAAATATCAAAATGGCTGTAACTACAAAATTTTAAATACTCAAAAATATCTTTGTGTGGCATTTCTTAATGTAAATGCTTTAAAGAAACGTGTGCTGGTTTAGTACAGGCCTAACCTAAAATAAGTTGTTAAACTTTTAATACAAATTATCTAGATAAAATAAAACCTGAACACAAAATCTCACAAATACGTTTACTAATCTCAAACGCGTTTCAACGACAATGTCGCCATCCTCAGTGATGCTCGGGCTACAGTAACCAAACTATAACTATAACCCGTGCATCACTGAGGATTGCGGCGCTGTCGTTAAAACGCGTTTGAGGTTATTAAACGCATTTGTTGTGAGATTTTGTGTTCTTATTTTATCTAGTTACTTTGTCACAAGTAAAGCTCATTAGTTATTTACAAATAATCTGTTTAAGTTTAATATTTAGCAAGAGATATTAAAATTATAATAAAGTAAACCTTTTTCGAACTTACTAGATTAAACAAATTATAATTATGTGTACTTCATTATTTCTTTAAATTATATTTAAAAAAAAAAAACATCAAAGTTATGTAAAAAGATATGCCATATTACGCATTACAAATAAATTTTAATTAAAATATAAAACCAATTACAAAACACAACATGAGCTTTCAAATGCATAAGCTTTAAAAAATTGTTTGTTAGTTTACTGGGTGGATTTAAAAATATGATTACAATATTTTAATTAAAGGTAAACAACAAAGTATAATGAAGATGCAATATATTATTATTTAATATTGCGTAGAATTGTTTGTAATTATGGTTTATTTGTATTACTATACCATAGATCATGAATAATAAATAGATCTTGCATCCATAAGGGGGTTGTGTGCCGGAAAAAAGGTGTTCGCGAAAATAGTACAAGTAGCGCTAGGGAGAAAGTATTGTAAGCATTGGTGTTTCCAACCAGCTTCCTTCGTTTCCCCAATAGATAGCGCCAAAAAAGTCGAATTTCCAGTGGAACAAAATATTGCATTGGATCGGAGTTCTATTAGGTTATCCAAATACAATGCTATTACACTAGTTAATTATTCTTAAACTTTAGTTTTATTTGTTTAGAAGAAAGTAAGACTAAAGCAATAAATCCCCATGACTTGTCTGAGTGTTACTATATATAACGGCTAAAGGAATTTATAAAACATTCCATCATCACCAACTACATAAAATAATTCAACCGCTGACGTCAGTTGAGCAAGTTTCCAAAATTAGGTTTGTAGGCCTATGTTTTAGGTATTCAACCAACAATCTGGGAATTTGGTGTACTCACGACGGTGCTGAATAGCTGCCTTTGTGTATGAAATATATTAGTGGCATTTGTTTGAACCCAAGATTCTAGGTTCTACTAACGCATCCCTTCGTTAAACTCGCTTTGCGAATGTGCACCTCGACCTTGCGGCCTCGGGTCATGTGCTTCGCTTCGCTCGCAGCGTAAAAACTTGACCGTTGGAATCGGGTTATGAGCTTCGCTTCGCTTGCAGCGTAAAAACTAGACCGTCGGCCTCGGGTTATGAGCTTCGCTTCGCTCGCAGCGTAAAAACTAGACCGTCGGCCTCGGGTCATGTGCTTCGCTTCGCTCGCAGCGTAAAAACTAGGCCGTCGGCCTCGGGTC
>JAGFPH010007364.1:9239-19658 GCA_018207615.1 Philaenus spumarius | reverse complement strand
CACCAGCTTGTGAGGGAAGTTTACTGTATAAATTTAACCTGTGCTGTTTGGCACGATACTCACAAGCTTGTCTGGTGCTGTAGTTGTGTATATCCATATTTTGGACATGATCACACTTAAATTTAAAAAAAAGCAACACTTCAAGTATGTAAATACATGGAAGTGTAAGTACTCCATAATTCTTGAAATAGTTTTTACAACTTTGTTTTTTATGTAGCCCTGCAATAAGCCTTATGGCTCTTTTTTGCAAGACAAACACTCTTTTCATGTTTTGAACTGATGAGTTTCCCCAAAGAAGAACTCCATAGTTCAAATAATGATACACTAGCCCATAATAAGCTGTTAAAAGTATCGATCTGCCACAGTATGGCTTCAAACTTCTCAGTACAAATATACCTGAGCTAATTTTTGCACTGATATTGCTAATGTGGTCATTCCAGTTCAACTTGTCATCAATTAGAAGACCCAAAAATTTTATTGATTGCACTTCTTCAAGTATACTATCATATAGATCTTAAATAATAAAAGCACTATTGTCATAATAATAAAAGATCTGAAATCATGATTTTAGTAACTTTGATCCCCCAAACACCTCTTTAAATTTCGAAATTTTTCATACCCTTTCTTAGTGAGCACCTATGGCCCTAGAGGAAGCTACATATGGAATGTCATTCCAATCCGTTCGGTAGTTTTGAAGAAATCGTGATTTAATAATTTTGATCACCACCAAACCCCCCTAAAATTTCGATTTTTTTTTAACCCTTTCTTAGAGGGCGCCTATGGCCCTAGAGGAAGCTACATACCAAATTGCATTCCAATCTGTTCGGTAATTTTGGAGAAATCGTGAATTAGTAATTTTTATCCCCCAAACTCCCCTAAAATTTCGAATTTTTTTAAACCCTTTTTTAGTGAACACTTATGGCCCTAGAGGAAGCTACATACCAAATTTCATTTCAATCCGTTCGGTAGTTTTTGACAAATCGTGATTAGTTAGTCAGTGAGTGAATGAGTGAGTGGTATTTCGCTTGGTATATAGATTAATATTAATAGAATTTTTGTAAAGAAAATAATTTATGTATCTTTATTTCAATGTTGGTACAGTTTTTATTTTGAAAGTTTAAATAGTTTGTTAGTTTTCCAACCCGTAACAACAGTAGAAATGCAAATAATTGAAACATTTTAAATGAAGAGGATAATTTCACGCTTGAAATACATCATTTAAATGTATCAAAGCGGACCCAAGCAAGGTTGGCAAACACAACAACGCTTTAGTTTACCCTCGTCCGAATTTCGTTTCAACTCGCATGAATTGTGTTTTGTGTTAGTTAAACATTCTCGCTCTTCTTCCGCGTACTTCGTTTACAACGAATGTGTAAATAGTTTTTTTACAATTTTATTCCTCTTTTATTGTTACAATAACCGTACTTTTGGCCCAAATTTATTAGCGAATTTCCATAGGAAAAATGAGCTATTGCAGTGGCCCTTATGGTAAGACCCAAGGTCGGGAGTACCAAATCATGGGGTGTCATTAAAAATCATATATATATGTATATATGTGTTCGCCCTCTAGCTCCCGCATTTTAATTTCGATTTGGTCCAAATTTGGCACACATGTTGGTTGTGTACGTCGCTCGGACGAGTTCGTTAGCCAAAAAATCCAACAATCGGAAGCACGTTTTTTGACGGGAAGTAACTATTTTTTGAGATTTTTTCTACGAGAATAAATTTTTTTAGAGTTTTTTCTAGAAATAAAAATGTAGGATGCTATTCTGCACATTTTAGTTTTTTACGCGGCCTTAGAGCTCGCTTGGTTCCCCCAACATTGATCAAAACGTACAATTTTTTTTTTGTGTTTAACGTCCTGCTGTTTTGCACTTAAGGCTAATGAAGACGGAACCTACAGTTTTACGTGGAATCCGAACCACAGCCAATGATGTCTGTTAAGAAATCATTTAGAAACGTAAAATACCATAAAAGTACCCGGTTCAAAGCCATGTGGTGGATTTTACCGTGGGGTTGGCGTGCGAAGCACGCAATGCATTGTGTATTGAAGATACTCCCAATACGGGGGTTGGCGTGCGAAGCTTGCAATGCTTCGTGTGTTGAAGATACTCAAAATATGGGGGTTAGCGTGCGAAGCACGCAATGTTTTGAGTGTTGAAGATACTCCCGATATTCGAAATGGCGTGCGAAGCACGCAATGCATTGTGTATTGAAGATACTCCCAACACGGGGGTTGGCGTGCGAAGCACGCAATGCACTGTGTATTGAAGATACTCGCAATACGCGGAATGGCGTGCGATATAACATTCTGGATCATTCTTGAATTTTCTGAAACAGTCTATAACATTCTGGAACATACTACAACGTTCTCCAACAGTCTGGAACGTTCTTGAATCTTCTGGAAGATTCTAGAACATTTTGGGACATACTACAACGTTCTCCAACGAGACTATTCTTAGATTTTCTGAAATATTCTATAACATTGTAGAACATTCTACAAAGTTCTCCAACATTCTGGAAAGTTCTTGAATCTTCTGGAAGATTCTATAGCATTCTACAACGTTCTCCAACATTCTAGACTATTCTTGAATCTTCTGGAAGATTCTAGAACATTCTGAGACATTCTACAACGTTCTCCAACATTCTAGACCATTCTTACATTTTCTGAATTATCCTATAACATTCTGGAACATTTTACAACGTTCTCAAACATTCTAGAACATTCTCGAATCTTCCGGAAAGTTATATAACATTCTGGAACATTCTACACGTTTTAAAACATCTATAACATTCTTAAATTTCCTGAATTATTCTATAACATTCTGGAACATTATAAAACGATGTTATTCTGTAAAATTATATAAATAAACAAAAATGATGATATAAATTTAGTAAAAAATAAGAAATAAAACAATGTTTCCTAAATTAATCCGATGTGAATGTCTTTGGTAAAAACTGTTGTTTGTCTGACTCCAGTCTGTAAACACGTGGTTTGCCTTCAGGTGTGTGTTTGTGCTTTTCTGTGTTTGTATTGTTGTGTTTATTGACTTCTCAGTTTTAGCTCTGAGATGCAGTATGTAGATGCTTCCCTTACGTCAAGGCCATAGCCAGAGGAGGGTTGGTTAGGTAGGCCCACCCGCAATCCTGAAATTTAGTAGTAAAAATTAATACTAGGTTTGAAGAAAACTAAATTATAAAATAGACAACACAACAGTGGATCCAGCAACATATTTTACATCATTGTGCATTGCATGCATACTGATATTTAGATTTTTCTTGATTGAACTACAACGTACAATACACATGGATGCAGTAGGTTAGAGCCTTACTCCCTTGTGAGCTTGATCTATCTAAAATAAGAAAACTATGGAGGTTAAACAAAAATACTTTGCTCTAACAAAACACGCAATTCTCTGTGTATTGAAAATTTTCCCAATACGCAGGTTGGCGTGCGAAGCACGCAATGTATTGCGTATTGAAAATACCCCAAATACGGGGATTGGCGTGCGAAGCACGCAATGCTCTGAGTATTGAAAATTCTCCTAATACGCAAGTTGGCGTGCTAGGCACGCAATGTATTGTGTATTGACAATTCTCAAAAAAAGCAGGTTGGCGTGCGAAGCACGCAATGCATTGTGTATTGATAATACCCCAATACGCAGGTTGGCGTGCGAAGCACGCAATGCATTGTGTATTGAAAATACCCCAAAAACGGTGGTTGGCGTGCGAAGCACGCAATGCTCTGTGTATTGAAAATTCTCCCAATACGCAAGTTGGCGTGCGAAGCACGCAATGCATTGCGTATTGAAAATACCCCAAATGCGGGGGTTGGCGTGCGAAGCACGCAATGATCTCTGTATTGAAAATTCTCCTAATACGCAAGTTGGCGTGCGAGGCACGCAATGTATTTTGTATTGAAAATTCTCCCAATACGCAGGTTAGCGTGCGAAGCACGCAATGCATTGTGTATTGAAAATACTCCAAATACGGGGATTGGCGTGCGAAGCAAGCAATGCAATGTGTATTGAAAATACCCAAAATACGGGGGTTGGCGTGCGAAGCAAGCAATGCTCTGTGTATTGAAAATTCTCCCAATACGGGGGTTGGCGTGCAAAGCACGCAATGCATTGTGTATAGAAATTATCCTAATCCGGGGATTGGCGTGCGAAAAACGCAATGCATTGTGTATTGAAAATAATCTAAATACGGAGATTGGCGTGCGTAGCAAGCAATGCAATGTGTATTGAAAATACCCAATATATGGGGGTTGGCGTGCGAAGCACGCAATGCATTGTGTATTGTAAATACCCCAAATACGGGTTTTGACGTGCGAGGCACGCATGCATTTTGTATTGAAAATACCCCAAATACGGGGGTTGGCGTGTGAAGCACGCAATGATCTGCGTATTGAAAATTCTCCTAATACGCAAGTTGGCGTGCGAGGCACGCAATGTATTTTGTATTGAAAATTCTCCCAATACGCAGGTTGGCGTGCGAAGCACGCAATGCATTGTGTATTGAAAATACCCCAAATACGGGGGTTGGGGTGCGAAGCACGCAATGCTCTGTGTATTGAATATTCTCCCAATACGCAAGTTGGCGTGCGAAGCACGCAATGCATTGTCTATTGAAAATACCCCAAATACGGGGGTTGGCGTGCGAAGCACGCAATGCTCTGTGTATTGAAAATTCTAATAATACGCAAGTTGGCGTGCGAGGCACGCAATGCATTGTGTATTGAAAATTCTCCTAATACGCAAGTTGGCGTGCGAGGCACGCAATGTATTGTGTATTGAAAATTCTCCCAATACGCAAGTTGGCGTGCGAGGCACGCAATTTATTGTGTATTGAAAATTCTCCCAATACGCAGGTTAACGTGCGAGGCACGCAATGCATTGTGTATTGAAAATAACCCAAATACGGGGGTTGGCGTGCGAAGCACGCAATGCATTGTGTATTGAAAATACTCCAAATACGGGGGTTTTCGTGCGAAGCACGCAATGCATTGTGTATTGAAAATACTCCAAATAAGGGGGTTGCGTGTGAAGCACGCAAAGCATAGTGTATTGAAAATTCTCAAAATACGCAATGCATTGTGTATAGAAAATTGTCCCAATTTGGTGATTGGCGTGCGAAACACGCAATGCTCTGTGTATTGGAAATACTCCCAAATATGTTGTTGGCGTGCAATGCACTGTGCGTCGGCCGCTTCTCATAGTGTTCAGTGTCAAGCTCACATGTGCGTCCTTAGCAGTGAAAGTGTGGTCCTGACCTGACCTCCACCCCCCAAACCCGAAAAGGTTCATAACTGAAACTAGAACAATATATAAACAGTATACTCTTCCTTTGACTCGTCCAATGCAGGGCTACTAGCCATGTAGTTCATGCACGTTTTTGAAGAGTTTAACAATATACATTAAACAAATTGTACATGAACTGAGATCCGCTTCAATTACAGGAGGAGAATTCGTTAGGAGCCGCTGTACACAGAGTTTAGATTAGAGAATCTTTACACGACTTGACAATGTCGTTAAAACCACAAACACTTGTTTGAAATAACTCGGTGCAATTATTTTTAATGAGATGCGACTATAGTGTGACCCGTGTAAAGACTGCACAAGTATTTACCTGCGCTTGTCTACCTCCTTGTAGTCATTGTTATATAGAGGGTGGTAATTTAGGGGGTGGTCATAAAGACACCAATAAACATAAGTCCCGAAACGCTTTTTTTACAAGCTATACGCCATTAAATTTTTTTTACTAAATAGTGTATATCTCTAAAACGGCTACCGATTTAGTTGAAATTTGACACGTTTCTCTTCAATGTAAAGTCCTAGTTTACCACAAATAAGCAACATTTTCCCACAATTCGTTTTGAAACGGCGGCAGCTATTGAAACAATTTAACTGAGAACAACTCAAAACTGTAATTTTTTACAAACGTCAATAGTACATTTTTGTACTCACTTGTTTTTGGAACGAAGTTCCTTAACGCGGATTGCGGTAGGAGTTAACAAATAAAAAATGTAACGTAACTAAAAAAGTGTTATCAAATTGGTTGCTACGGCGATACAAACAGAAAAGACGCGTAACGAAAAAGCGTTATCAAATTTGTTGCTATGGATTACATTCATTAGAATGTAAATACATACAAGAAACGTGTTTTGGTTCATACATTTAAATTAAGAGACGATCGCTTTCGTAGTTCAGGTATTATCGTCAAGCGCTGAATACATTCAATAAACATAACATGTTGGTTCATCAGTCTAGGCCTAACCTAAAATTATTAACCTAAGTATTTTATTTATTTTACTCGCTTTAACGGAAACATACATACAATAACTTTAGGGTTAGGCCTAGAAAGTAATTTTAAGTCCAGGCCTAACCCAAAATTATTGTATGTGTGTTGCCGTTAAGACAGGTAAAATAAATTAAACATACACACAATAATTTCAGGTTGGCCTAGACTGATGGACCAACGTTTTATATTTATTGAACGTATTTACAATGAATGGACATTTAACTGTGTTTACCATCTTAGCTTTGATGTTATAATTAATTCTACATCTTTCTTATAATAACACTAAACGTATGGAAACGTTAAATATTTGTATAAAAAAAAACTAACAATAAAATAATGGCAATTGAAAGATTAAAATCATGTGTGTATGTTGCCGTTAAGGCTGGTAAAATAATTGAAGAAAACGCGTGATGTACTTCGTTCCAATTGAACTCGAGTACAATACCAACCGCAGCCGGAATAATAAAAAAAATGTTACTGCTTAACAGAATAAATTAAAGTGACTAATTGTATGTTAAAATCACTGTTGTGAATGTTTGTTAAATGTGTTTTAAATTTGAAATGTCAAAATGTGTTGAACTTGTTAAATGTGATATTTAGATGTGTTGTTTAACAAAGTTATGACGAAGTACAATTCTACGGATACTACACACGTGACCATTTCTGAATGAAATGCCGAAACGGCCTTAGTGTAAAGCAAATCAATATAAATGGAGAACAGAGACGTAAGTAGTTTAAATTATATTATAATTTAAATTTTTCCAATAGGGCGAAGAATATATAAAATAAATGCATTTTTCGTTGTTTTTGTTTGTTGTGTTTCCTTTTAGTTTGTCAATCAACCTAAAAAACTGTTAATTTAAAAAAATAATAAACTGATTATAAATTTTCTAATTTATGCTATGGTAATGAATATAAACAAATATGTGTTGCTAAGCTTTTTATCCGAATAGTTGTTTTCGTGAGTAACGGTTTTGAGTTCATTCAAAAAGAGATATTTAGTTTTTCTTGAATTTAAAATTATTCCGGAAAACGTTTCAAGTTTTTGTCCCATAAAAACCGAATTCGAACTTTTAGGAACATTTTAAAACAAAAAGTAGCGAAATCGGTCCAGCCGTTCTCAAGCGATGCGCTTACTCAACGAACAGCATTTCATTTTTATTTTAGAGATATAGATTAACTAGACATGCTCACTAATCATAGACAACTAGGGGAGACTCCTGCGTGCTCCGCACGCCAACCCCCCGATGGAACCTTTTAAAAACATTTGTTATGTTTTATTTATAATAATGGAGTAGGATTAATAATAATCTCAAAACTAAGATGGTAAATAATGTTAAATGTTCAAAGCAAATTATTTCGTATATTTTATAACAACAGTTATAATAACGGTTAAAAGAACCAGCAAGGTGTACACTTAATCACAAGCCTGACCAAAAAACAGCTGGATTAGTTTGTCTCTTACTATAAACAGATGTTTTGTATAGAAATGGGTTTTAAATTAGTTCCATGTTAATCTTGTAAGGAAAACCCGACCTTTGAGATTACCTCACGCCATTAAGGATAAGAATATTTTACATCTAAAACCTCATTGCAAAACTTCGAAATGAGACGAATTTTTTGACAACTCATACATTACATTTGGTCCAGAAATAACGGAGGAGTTGTGTTCACAAAAAATTGCTTCACGTGTTATATTATATATAAGAATTATTTTCCAAAATATTAAAAAAAAAGTAATTTAATACGTTTTATATCCTGCTTTATTTACATTTAAGTTTTAAATGCATACATACTCCTAGAAACAATAAACACTCGACAACCATATGTTAAACAAAGATCGGGGACACTTCTAGTTGCCTGCTGCACGTTGTATGATTGAATGTTTATGTGCCTGGCCATAATGTAAATTCAATACCAATCTACAAATATGTCAGCCATACACTTTGTTGTTTTGCATTGACTGATAAAGTTAACCCATGGGAAATCTGTTGTTTTCAGTACCCAACTAAAAGACAATATTCAATAAAGCAAATGTAAGTAACATAAAAATATATGTATGTTTTGCAATTATATTCTTTGGGTGAAGAGTATTTGTTATTGCGGCAAAATATAAATAAATAAATTCAATTAAATCGCTGGCAAGAAATTTTGGTCCTAAAGTGATATTTTGTTCTTACCTTTATATTTTTTTGCAACACGTACAACAAACATTTTATAGTTTTGAGCTTTTTATTATTTCTTTTTAACGATGGAAGATAAAACACGATCGTAAACCTATATAAAATCCAGATTTTATATCAATTCCATTATACTGTAAGGCAGAAGTTCACGCGAAGTTCACGCGAACAATATTGAAGTAGTGAAAATCATATTGCTTGTTCGCATAGAGTTGTGTTTGTGGTTTTTGTCCGTACGAAGACGCCATACTGAATAAAAAGTTATATTTAATGGCCAGAAAGGTATTTAGAGGCATCAGTAAGTTTTGGTGGAATAACAAAAACATCTTTTCTGTATAGAACTACTTTCATCAAAAATGCAGTTAGCCCAGTCGGTAGGCCTATAGGTTAAAACTATCAGTAATTTGCAATACGGCTGATTTTTTTTATAAGTACCTTAAAGTATGTAGATTAACATAAAAAAAGTTTACCAGTCTACCAATTTCCCAAAGTCGAAAAAAAAAATCGATTATCATTTTTTTCGATTATCCTTAATATTTCGAGCTGGGATGAAGATAGAGAAAAATTAAAATTACCACCGTGTAGGGGAGGTATTTTTAAACAAAAAAGGTCATATGTATTTATTTCGTCCGAGCAATGGTTTGTCTAGAAAAAATTCGATAATTCAAGTATGTATTTTGCAGCAGGGGAAATCACTAAAAGGGGACATCTTATTCATGTATGAAGCGTTGGCTCATTCTAAATTGGCCAAATTTTAATATATCGAATTGAAACTTGACATAGGAGTTAAAATATATATTTTAAACATTTATGATGAGTCTCAGCTTGTTATCTTGAAAATGACCCGATCTAGGAGTCGATTTCGATTATCGATTTTAGGAGTACCGGACCCACGAACTAATTTCAATCTATTCCAGTTTCGTCAATTTTTGGAATATCAACATCAAATTTTTTTTACAAGTTGAGTACACCAGTATAAATATTCGTAGTAAGTATGAACTATTTTTTTCATGTTTTTTTAAAAACGAAGCGCTTGAAAATAGTCTTCTGTTTAACCTATCTCGTTTTAACTATAACACCTTTGGATTCTACGACTCCATTTTCGACATTTTTGAACATATCGATTTAAAAATTGGTACAGAAGTTAAAGGCACAATTGTCTTTTGCTATACTTATTTTAAAAACTATATTAAAAAAATTGACTAATATGCTGCCGATTAACTCAAGCGTTTTAATGAAAAATCTAAAAAGGTCTAAAATTATACTTTTTTAAGTTACTTGTGCTTTGAAAAGTAAATAATAAAAAAGGTTTATACTCCTTGATCTTGTTTGAATCTATATATTTAACTTGTAAAAAAACTTTGAGGTTGATATTTTTAAAATTTTCTAAACTGGAGCTGTTTAAAATGAATTGGTGGGTACGGTACTCCTAAAATCGAGAAACCCACTGATAAGTCAAGTGGCTCTAGATCGGGTCATTTTCAAGATAACAAGCTGAGACTCAGCATAAATGTTTAAAATATATATTTTAACTCCTATGTCAAGTTTCAATTCGATATATTAAAATTTGACCAATTTAGAATGAGCCAACGCTTCATACATGAATAAGATGTCCCCTTTTAGTGATTTCCCCTGCTGCAAAATACATACCTGCATTATCGAATTTGTTCCAGACAAACCATTGCTCGGACGAAATAAATACATACAGTAGGTCCTTTTTTGTTGAAAAATACCTCCCCTACACGGTGGTATTTTTAATTTTTCTCTATCTTAATCCCAGCTCGAAATATTAAGCATAATCGACTTTGTGAAATCGATAGACTGGTAAACTTTTTTTTATGTTAATATACATACTTGAATGTACTTATAAAAAAATCAGCCGTATTGTAAATTACTGGAACTTTTGGTCCAAAATTACCTCTACCGACTGGCCTAA
>JAGFPH010007363.1:53397-66143 GCA_018207615.1 Philaenus spumarius | reverse complement strand
ACTCATTACCATAGCAAAAAATTTAATAAAATAACAAATAAAACAGCTAATTTCCATTAAAAGTTGACTTCAAACTTTATAACTATAACTATTATAGTTATAACTAAACCTACCCTACACCAGTTTTTATGGTTTTATCGTGTATTTTCTATTGTATAATTTTTCGTAGCTTATAAATATTTATTGTGCTTTTGAAGTTTTATTTTTTCCTGTATATTAAATTGTAATCTCAAGGATATCTGTTTTACGTATGGTCTGGATTTGATTAGAAATAAGAGGCTATAAGTGTGTAGTTTAGTTGTAACATAACACTTCTATGTTAATTTACATTCTAAATGTTTTGCCCAGTTAGGACACTCTGTTATCGACTTAGAAATACACTTGAGAGGGATGAGAAAAAGACAATCGCAATCAAAAGTAATGTTGATTGCAGTGTTGTGTTGTAATGTTGAGTGCACTTTAAGATTGATTCTGAACGATTACAATGTGCAGTTATGTCTGGATCCATTAAACTGTCTTTAAACAAATAGGCCTATTTTTGGAGGAAATAGATTAGAAAAGAGTCAGGTTGTTCTTAATTTTGTAGTTGAATTATTGTTTAAGTAATGGCAGACAATTGTATTTCTGCCAACGATTAAAATTTTTTTTTTTAAACAGAATTTAATGTTTGAACACACGTCTGTACAAATTGAATATATGTCAACATACGTGACCCTTCTAGTCCATTCTGAAAAATAAATACTTACGTTAAATCATTCATTAAGTAATTTTGATGAATCTCATTTACATAATAAAACATTTTGAAACTGATGAATTTATGAAATTAATTGTATATTTTGCATATGGTAAAATAATTATTAAGTTAGACTCAGATTTTAATTAGTAATAAAATACCATCTTATGTTTTGAAAACATCGTACGTTTATTTAAAGTTCGTTGTAACTGTGGCTGCTATTGATCGGACGTAATTTGTTTTAATTTTATACATTTTAGAACAATTCTGTTTAAAAGTTATACAGAATCGTTGCCCGAGTACCGCAACTGTAAGAACCCTTGTTGGCTGATAAAACTGTTAAGCACTGGCTATAGCAAATATTATTTTACATCAATAGTGAAATCTCTTGTACAAAAATATCTTCAATACATTTGAGTAAGTTGCTTGTAGGGGTTAACAGTCATAAAATAAAGTCAGCGTAAAGTACACTCGAGGTTGATTCACCGCACGCTCTAACGAACATGTAGAGCGTTCATAGTACTGCCAGTAGACGCAGAAAGAGAAACTATTTTATTTTCTACGTTTTAGAATTAATGACTACTGGGAATAAGAGGCCTTAATGACTTGAGTAATTAAAAGTTAAGTTTATGTATAACTAGCTGACCCGGCAATGCTTCACTATTGCATAATAATTTTAGTGAAATAAATGCGACAAATGATCGTGATTTAGTAACTTTGACCCCCAAACCCCCCCTAAAATTTCGAATTTTTTTAAACCCTTTCTTAGTAATCATCTATGGCCCTAGAGGAAGCTACATACCTAATTTCGTTCTAATCCGTTCAGAAGTTTTTGAGAAATCTTGATTTAGTAAATTTGACCTCCCAAACCCCCCTAAAATGTCGAATTTTTTGAAAATCTTTCTTAGCGAGCGCCTATGGCCCTAGAGGAAGCTACATACCAAATTTCATTCCAATCTGTTCGGTAATTTTGGAGCAATCTTGATTTAGTAACTTTGATCCCCCCAAACCCCCCCTAAAATTTCGAAATTTTTCATAACCGTTTTTAGTAAGCACCTATGGCCCTAGTGGAAGCTACATACCAAATTTCATTCCAATCCGTTTAGTAGTTTTGAAGAAATCGTTTTTTATTAACTTTGATCCCCCCAAACCCCCCTAAAATTTCGAATTTATTCAAACCCTTTTTTAATAAGCACTTATGGCCCTAGAGGAAGCTACATACCAAATTTCATTCCAATCCGTTTAGTAGTTTTGAAGAAATCGTTTTTTAATAACTTTGATCCCTCCAAACCCCCTCTAAAATTTTGAATTTTTCAAACCCTTTCTTAGTGAGCACCTATGGCCTTAGAGGAAGCTACATACCAAATGTCATTTCAATCCGTTGGGTAGTTTTTGAGAAATCGTGAGTGAGAGAGTGGGTGAGTGGTATTTCGCTTTTATATAGATAACGTAAAGGGTAGGTTAATAAGACATAATATTTGTAAAATCTACGTTATTTGCCAACATAGACTGAATGAAACCCCGAACCTCAAACTTAGCGTATCCTATAAAGAACGCAAGATTTGAATTGCGCTCCATTGTTGGTATGTTAGGTTGGCAGCACTGGCCCTTTCGGTTTTGTCACCTGTTCTAGGTGCGGTTAGTCGACATGGCGGGTTATTCGAATTAGCATGGCATTGTTATTATCAAAGCACGTTATACGGGAATGTTATGCTCAAACCATTAAAAAACTTCGTGGATATTCGATCGTCGAAATTCACCTAATCAGTCAACAGTTATGACACTGATCCTAGAACTGGCAATGCTATAGCGAAAATTGGGAAGCCGGTTTGCAAGCATATTTTTAAAAAATCGCCAAAAGTAGTAAATGAACCCCAATCCAAAGGTGTTCCATAGATTTTTTGTAGAAGAAACTTCAAAGAATTCAAATATGCCACTAAAAATTAGTTTTTTTTAAATTGTAAAAGTTATTAGTTTAGAAAGCAAAAAATGGAAGGAAAAAAACCAACTTTTGCCTTCATGAATATTAGTAAAAAAATGTTGTAATTTTTTTCAAAATACACATAAGTTTTATAATTTAGTTATAAATAGAAATATGTAAAAATATATTTCAATTTCACAATTATTTAGTTCAAAATAACACTTTGAACGTTTTTACTACATAACCTGAAAATCATGACTAATTTCAAAGTGACTAGGCCTATACATTTTTTACTTTAAACAATGTTTTTTTTTTATACCAAAAATTCGAGAATGAAATGTAGAATCGAATAGAATTTTACCCAGTTTCAAATAACTTTAAATTTTGTAATGAAAAATCAAAAATAACAAATCGGCAATTTAGCCTAAAACCTTATTTTTTCACTTACCATTTTATTAGAACACCGTTATAAGCCTAATTTCACTCAACACAATCTACACTTATTTATTTATAACTAAAATACAATATAATACTATTTTATAAACAGTAATAACCATAAAATAACACAAAACAAATGTTATAACTGACGTTTGTCTACGACTGCCGAGTTGTGAGAGTTGTAAGGTTTAGAAGTTAATTGGTACCAATCTATGAAATCTAATTGTATTGAATTGGACATAGATAAAAACTGTGAAGTTTTCTTTTTAAAACCATATATTGTACATTTTAGGGATATATCGAATAAGACTGTAAGTATCGATTCTAAACAGGCTTGCACATTGGCCAAATCTATGACCAATTACAAGCTTTCACCGTAAATCCTGTAGAACAGCTGATTTCAAAGTAACATGTGATTTGAAGACACCATTTTAAAGAGAATCGTCTGCTGAATTCAATGCTGTTATTATTTTATTCATAAATAACTTCTGTGAGGAGTTGCAGACCGTTGAAAGTGACTCAAAGTCTTGACAGTATTTCATTGACGCGTGAATCACAGCTGATTTGCTTACTAAACTTTTGAAACGGTGATTACGTATGTAAATATACGTTTTACGAAAAAGTTATAAATACAAAGATTATAGTTTAATTCATTACCTTTCCAAAAGTACCAGTTTTATTACGATTGGATGATTTTAAATGGATTAAATTATCGATTATGCACATATATGCAAATTTTCGCTAATGTTCGAAACGGTTGCGTTCTGCGCCTGAGAGAAGGTCATAAATGACCTTCTGCCGGTTCCAGGGTAAAAAATTCGAGGAAATAGGTACAATTGTGGATATTAAACCCTCAGGACGTCCTCGTGATGGCAGCTCTATCGAAAACATTGCCGTCGTGAGAGAAAGTGTCACTGTGTGACCACGGAGATGAACTCGCCGTCTCTCTCAACATTTGGGCATTCCGAGAAGCACCATGAAGCGAACGGCTACACAGTTCAACTGACACAACAACTTTAAGACAGCGGACCATCTGAAGCGCAGAGAATTTGTCGATTTTATTTAAGAAAGGAAAAACGTGGACAGTGATTTTCCTAAGAAAATCATCTTCAGCGATGAGACGCACTTTTAACTCGATGGAAACGTCAACAAACAAAATTGTCGAATTTGGGATACTGTTCGAGGCGTTTTTCAGAAACAGTTATATCCACAATGAGTCACTGTCTGGTGCGTTTTTCGGAGCGATTGGGCCGTACTTTTTCGAAGATGTGTGCTGGAAATGCATTAACGGCGAATGTTATCGCAACATGACAACATATTTTTTATGGTCTCAATTAAACAATACGAATCTGACAGACATTTGGTTCCACTAGGAGGGCGCTGCCTGTCATGCTGTTTTAGCCAAAAAACCAAAAACAGTTCCTGAACTCAAGACAGTAGACAGTAGACTTGTGTAACTCATGAAGGAGCCGTTCAGAAGATCGGCGCACTTCGACTGAGCCGAATGAAGTACTTCAGATATCCACAAGATTGTAGTTCACTAGTTCAGTAGTTCACTAACTGAAGGGCTCATTGTTTTCTTTCTTTACATCCGGTGATATGTGAAGCGTAAGGATTGTCGTTCAGTAGTCCAGTAGTCCACTAACTCACCCAATTTCCGGCTCCCATTCCGGCTCTCATATCTTTTAGATATGTGCCAAATGAAGGAGTTGTTTCGTAACATCTCACTATCTCAGTCTCAGTAGACAGTCGATGCCCGTGTTTTACTTCGTACAATTTATTTGATTGCGTGCTTAAAGTAAGGAACAAATATTTGTTAATGTACATTGTCCTTGCAGTCTATATTTTATTAGGGTTGAATGTATATTAAACTAAAACCTTTGTATTAGTTTGTTAGTTTAATTTACTTTCCATTAATGTTCTTATTTATGAAGTGATCGTAGTTTTCTTTTCTTACCGAAATAACAGTTTTTAAATATTTATAATTTTATTTACTTTAATAAGTAAATCATATATGCGTTTATTAAGAAATTTGTAAAAACAAATTTAAACTAATATTATAAAGAGGTAAAATTTGTTTGTATGTAGGGAGGGAGGGATCTCTAAAACAACTGAACTGATTGAAAAAATGGTAATAAAAAGCTTTACTATCCCTGAGTAACAGCTAGGCTATAATTCATTTTGATAAAAACATTTTTTATTTCAATATTTGTAAATTTAGTCGGAAAAAATCCTAAGATTAGGCCTAGACTGGTGAATTATGATCATAGCAACCAATTGAATAAAATAACGCATAAAACTGTTTGCTCTAATATTTCTACCTGATAATTTAACACCTGATTTCAAATTTTGAAGCAACTATTTATTTTATTTCTAACTTTTAGGTTAGGGTTTTTGAACATTTAACATTATTTACCATCTTAGCTTTATGGTTATTATTAATCCTACACCTTTATTATAAAGAAAAGATAACTTGATTATGATAGAAGGTTCTAACGGGGATGGCGTGCGGAGCACGCAGTGGTTTCCCCTAGTAGCCTATGTAATAATATTGTGTAGCTTAATGTTACACATTGTGTTTTAGTATTGCTATCCTGATGTCAGTAGTTTGGAAAGCATTCAATGCTATGACTTGTATTACAATTTATAAATCACTCACTACATCTCATTCAATACGTTACTAACTGTACTAACTGAACTAATTGAACTACTGAACTACAATGGTGAACTAGTTCTTTTCACTGAAGGAGATTCACTGAACTACTTCAGTAAACTGAACGACATTGCCCAAGCCTACAAGACAGCAATTCGAGGCATCATCGATGAAATTGAATCACAACTGTGCGGTAAGGTTATAGAAAATTTTGTAGAAAAAGTTAATGGTGCCGTCATAGTCGTGGAGGACATTTGTCTCATATAGTGTTCCACAATTAACCACAATAAGTGCACTTTCTATTGTAATACAATATTTTAGAATTGTATTTAATGATGAATTAATTAATAATTAAAATCTTGCGTTCTTTATGGGACACCCGAGAAGAAACAAAAAACAACAACAGACAAAGTTAATGAAAAGTTGTGATTATTGTACCACCCTTATACACGTTTCAATGGCATAGCCGTCATCCTCAGAGGGCTTTAACACTACTGAACTAAACTAGTCTAGGGTATACTCCGTCCTCCCCACTCCTCACCGTTCACAGCCAATCACAACGCGTCTAGGTAGGGAGTAGGTGGAGCTACCGGTACAAACCTTAATAAATATAAATAAAAATAATACGAAATATAAATGCATTTAACAATTAACTAAATTAAATTAACTAACTTAAAAATAAAAATGTAAAATAAAAAATGTTATTATAATAAATAAACTTAATAAGCTAACAAAATAAATTAAGAAACAAATTAGTAATAATGTATTACAAAATATAACATGATAAAAAAAACCATAAAAATAAATGTAACACATAATATTGAACATCTGGAAATAAACATAAGATTTTGAAAACAATATTTAATACACACATTCTAACACTTTTTAATACACATCCAGCATATATAATATTAAAGTTAATAGGTCTAACAGAACAAAAAGACTAACAAACTATGTGATCCATAAAACAAAACAACACATTTCTATGAAATAAATTGGAACAAATACAACAAATTTCACAAAATGGTAAATAAGTGTAAGGTTCTAAAAGAGCTACTAAATACAAGTAGTGGGGTTTTATTCAAAAAGTGTGAATTTGTCGTCACAGTGCTCTTCAATCTTTGTAATTATTTGCCAAACTGTAATATACTCAAATTAATTTTTAGTTTCAGTGATAATGTGCATTTTTTATCTACCTAATGGAAAAAATAGCAAATAAATTTGCTTTCATATAGAATTCGAAATTAAAGAAAAAGGATTTCAAGCATGTACATGCTATTTTGATTCATTTTGGTTACAATTTTTCAATATCCAGTCTTTACACATTCTTTTATCTAGAGGCCAGCCTAGTTACTGCCGTTCCATTTACTCGCACTATATGCGTCTCCCCCTAAATGTCATGTAAATAAAATGTTATAGCAAAAATCGGTTTAGTGCAATGTTCGAAGTGTTTTGATTAACCGAAATTAAAATTTACGTGGTTTGCAACAAGATTGCATTTTAGCTATTTACATTTAGATGCTTACTGTTTTTCAGCAGGAAAGAAACGTGATTGAAATAAAAAATGATTTGTTTAGCATCAGATTGTTTTTCAAAATAAGAAGATGAAATTATAAACAAGTTTTTCGTTATATTTAAAAACTGTGGTAAAAACTTAACGTTATAACCTACCTGTTACTAAAGCAATTACTACGTGATATCTCCATGGTTTTTACAACAGTTTAAATCTATCGATTGCAGTTACTGGTGCGTAATATTTTATAAGAATATAATTTGGTTAAATAATAATATTTTTATCTCGTAACTGAAGGGTTTAGTGACACGTCTAAAAAGCCAATTCAACAGTGCAAAACTTCATGAGGTAGGTAAAAACTTTATAGGCTCAACTCGTATAAACCTTGCGGGTAGTGAATCAGATTTCACCATCACGCTTTTTTCGTCACGCATCGCCCTCTACTATATATAGCACACATGTGTATATAGCAGAGTATATAGTTTACTTGGTAATACCTCTGAAATGGACATTGTGCTTCCTCATTTTGTAAGTTGTCTTAAAACCGTTTATTTGGTAATACATATGGAATGGACATTGTGCTTCCTCATTTCGTAAGTTGTGTTCAAATAGTTTACTTGGTAATACCTCTGAAATGGGCATTGTGCTTACTCATTTCATAAGTTGTTCTGAAATAGTTTACTTTGTAATACCTCTGAAATAGACATTGTGCTTCCTCATTCCATAAATCGCCATAGAAGTTTACACTTCTCTCGCGTGGTCTTGAAGCACACCTGGATTTTTATTAATAATTGGTTTCAATCGTACTGTAAATTTAAATTTATTAACTCTCTCAAGAAAAAACTATACGAAGGTAGTAAAATTCGTTCTTATTATTTCAAAAAGAATGATAAATAGATAAAATCAAAATAAATCTGTGTCATAACAAAATATATACAAAGTAACCTAAAAATATATGTTTTTATTTGCCTTCAGTTTTGCATATGGATTTAATAAAAGCACCGTCGTGTTAAATTATTCACAAATTATTTTAAAATAGTTAATCTTAGAAACTTCAACACAAGGATGTTAAACTTTAAAAATGAATCATCGATTACGCTGTTTGATTTTGCAGTACTTGGATTAATATCAAGTAAACGCGAGAAGATACACATATGAGCTTTGTGTAAACTAATATCAGTACAGCTGGAGTTCATCAAGACAATCAAAATTGTATATTATGACGGATCAATGTTTGTCATCACCCGCGGAGAAAGCACACTGAAAATTGTTGTTATTCTATGAGAGCAAAGTTTAATCAGCTGGTTTTCATCATCAGCTACAGATGTTTACAAGATTTGATTTACAACATCACCTCAGTAACTGTGACCATTTTCTAAATCACGAAGGATTTGATTAAATTTAGTTTTTAGAATAATGGCAGCTTTTTAGAAATATTTTTAAAACACGTTCTTTATTATTGAATATCAAAAAGTGTTTTTAGGTCGCACTGTATCGGTGGTATAGTTATCAGAAAATATATAACTAACTAGCTGACCCGATCCGGCTTTGCACGGATAGACAAATCAAAGTTAAATGTATATTAACAAAACATATATTATATCAATAAATATATTACACTATGTATTTGTTATGGGGATTTTTAGTAACTTTGACCCTAAAATTTCGAATTTTTTGAAAACCTTTCTTAGAGAGCACCTACGGCCCTAGAGAAAGCTACATACCAAATTGCATGCCAATCCGTTCAGTAATTTTAGAGAAATCGTGATTTAGTAACTTTTACCCTCCCCAAAAAACCCCTATAAAATTTCGAGTTTTTAGAAAACCTTTCTTAGTGAGCACCTATGGCCCTAGAGGAAGCTACATACCAAATTTCGTTCCAATCCGTTCAATGGTTTTGGAGAAATCGTGATTTAGTAACTTTGACCCCCCCAAATCCCCCTTAGGTTTAAAATTTTTTGAAACCCTTTCTTATCAGCACCTACGGCCCTAGAGAAAGCTACATACTAAAATTCATTCCAATCCTTGCGGTGTGTTTTTTAGTAAATTTGATCTCCCCAAAACCCCCCTAAAATTTCAAATTATTTGAAAACCTTTCTTAGAGAGCACCTACGGTCCTAGAGGAAGCTACATTCCAGATTCCATGCCAATCCATTCAGTAGTTTTAGAGAAATTGTGATTTAGTAACTTTTACTCCTCCAAACCCTTCTAAAATTTCAAATTTGAAACCCTTTTTTATCAGCACCTACGGCCCTAAAGGAAACTACATACCAAATTTCATTCCAATCGGTTCAGTGTTTTTTTCCCCTAAACACCCCCTAAAATTTCTAATTTTTTGAAAACCTTTCTTAGAGCACTTATGGCTCTGTAGGAAGCTACATACAAAATTTGGTTCCAATCCGTTCAATAGATTTTGAGAAATCGTGATTTAGTAACTTTGACCCCCCAAATCCCTCCTAAGATTTAAAATTTTTTGAAATCCTTTTTTATCATCACCTACCGCCCTAGAGGAAGCTACATACCAAATTGCATGCCAATCCGTTCAGTAGTTTTAGAGAAATCGTGATTTAGTAACTTTTACCCTACCCACAAAACCCATATAAAATTTCGAATTTTTAGAAAACCTTGCTTGGTGAGCACCTATGGCCCTAGAGGAAGCTACATACCAAATTTCGTTCAAATCCGTTCAGTAGTTTTTGAGGAATCGTGATCGGTAAGTCAGTGGATTTTTCTTATATATATATAGACTAAAGAAGATCTGTCCGTTACTACCTTCAAACTCATTTGTTTCATAATTTATCTGTAATAAAGGTGCATGACTAATATTTACCTCAGCTAAGAAATAACGTCTAAATCTAATTATTAGTCATTTTAAACGACACGAGTTATGATAAAAAGACAAAAATTTTTAGAAGGGCTTTAAGCGTATTCCTAAATACAAACCTAACCTACAAACTAGAAAAATATAAATAATTTTTGAAGTTAATAATACTTTTGGAGCTTTGGGTAACTTTGTATACTCCTTTGTGCGCGTTAGGTTATCCTTTGAGCTACAGACAAAATAAAAAAAAAAACATTGTGTTTGTCATTAAAAAAGTAAACTTTTTTGTCTCCTGTATTTCTTTTTGTAAAGTTAGCGGTTTTTGAGATATTTGACATTAAAAATTATAAACGGCCGCCATTTTGAAAATATTTAAAATAATGTTCTAATTTTTCGTACTGTAATAAGAGGTTACGCAAAAAATAGGTATACTGAACTCAATGTATTTTCTACTTTAAAAAAATATTAAGTGTTTTGTAAAAACCACATACAGACAGACAGACGAAAAAATAAGCATCGTAGACCCATGTTTATATTATTACATATGTTTGTATCGATCCCAGGAACATAACTACAAAAGGGGTCCGGAGAGTTCGGGGTCACCCTGTATAAGAAAAATCACCACATGTTAGTTTATATTAAAACGCAGTTTTGTATGGACCTAGTTCATTATTTACTATTGTGATTTTATTTTCATTAATATATAAAGTTCCCCACGCAAAACGTCGAGAGTATTTCGTTTTGTCAAGTTCTTTAGAAGGACTGTGTTTTCTACTTAAAAAAAACGACTTTCATCCAGGCAATGCTTTGCTATAGCAGATTTCTCGGGCCGGTTGCTATAAGAACACACTTCACAACTGACACTATAGATACCGGATTTTTCCTGTACTGGTATACGGATCTTTAGGGTTGCCTAGTAGCTTTCCAAGGTTCTTTATTTTCGATGTTTATGTTTCATTTATTGTTCTGGAAGGACTTGCTTCCACTACTGACTCAGTGATAATACATATTTCTCGTATGAATGAAATCTGAAAAAATTGCATCCTACACTTGATTTGGTGGTATATATGAACAAATTACTCTTTGTTAAACAACATGTATAGTTAAAATCCCTAATACACTGAACTTACCCCTTAACAAACCCAATACGACAGCTCCTTATAAACCAAGCACCACATTAATGGAAATTACATATTTTTTTATAGAATATAATGTGTTGCTAAATTACCTTGAAATAGTTGTCTTCAGTCCGTAATGTAAATCTAACACAGTCGGCTTCGTCAGGCTAGTACTAACACATACTCCTGAATATCCTACCTGCAGCTGGACAAGGACTACCTAAATAATGTGACCACAAACATTTTTAATATATTATATTAACGATGAGTTTTACTCAGATTTTGTGTTTGTTAGTGTTGTGTGTTACTCGTGTATGTGTTAGTACAAGCCTGACGAAGCCGACAATGTTCGGCGAAACAGCGCTGTAGTTATATTTACAATATGGACTGAATACAACTATTTTAAGGTAATTTGTTACATCTTTTACTTTCTCACTACACTATAGTATAGTATAGTGATGGCAAAAAAAAATCGATTTTGATATTTTTGTGGAAATATCCGTTTTGGGACCCCCTGAGTCAAAAAAAAAGGGTTGTACAAAATGTCTGTATGTTTGTACAAAGCTAGAGCGAAAACTATTCGATATATTTCAAACAAATTTGCACTAGGCATGTCAAGTAGGCCTGTATAGATGCACGAACACGGTTTTGAAAAATTTTGAAAAACAACCCCATTTTTGGCAAAAATTCACAAAAATCTGTTATTTTTTTATAAAAAAACGGCTTTAACGATTTTGATAAAATTTCGCTTATTTGTAGCTTTTAATGTACCCTACCTTAAGCAAAAACGGCATCTTTCTAAAAATTCTCGTTTAGCTAATAATAATAATAATAACTGATTTTTGGGGTTTTTTGGCCATAAAGGGGGTTGTTTTTCAAAACCTTTTTTCGTGCATCTGTAAAGGCCTAATTGACGTCTTTGGTGCAAATTTGTTCGAAATCGATCGAATAGTTTTCTCTCTAGATAATAATAATAATAATAATATTTATTAGTTAATCTACAACTTTAATAAAAAATTACCTCTCCTACCCTACACTACAAATTACAGTGAATCTGTTTAGTAATTTAAATATGTTTGTGAGAAGTATGTGTCAGTTCCTGGTACCGTTTGTTTTAATTGTTCACAAAATCGTGGGTTCGGTATTTTTATGTAAAATACTTCTAACACTACAGTTTAAAAAAATTGTTTGCAGTTGTACTTTGAACAATATAAAGGGCAGATTTGGGTTTATTAGCAACATTTTAAAAAATATCAAGATTTCTTCAAAAAATTGTTACGATATCAATAACTAATGTACTTTTAATCGTTACCCTACTGTACAGAATAATTATTATTAATTTTTGTGGAAAAACAAAATACTAAAATTTGGCTTTTAAAATATTTTTTGAGTTTGATTATTGGACTGTGTTGAATTTCATTATTTGCTCTGGGGAAAATTGGTTGTGGGACAAAGGAATAAAAGATAACCTGGTTTTACTTTCAACGCACGTAACCCTAACAACTACTACAGATTCGTGCTTTGCAGCCAACCTTTGTATTTCACTTAA
>JAGFPH010007363.1:35203-52997 GCA_018207615.1 Philaenus spumarius | reverse complement strand
ACTACTACAGATTCGTGCTTTGCAGCCAACCTTTGTATTTCACTTAAGAACATTTGGAATTACAAGATCCCATAAATCAATCTAATGCATCATGGGAATCATGTTTTTAGTTGATCATGTTCCGTAAAACTCTATTTTTAAAAGTTTGAATCTTTTTAATATGATATTTTTTTGACACAACCCCAGAGTTGTATACCATACAATCAGACAGGTTTCAAAATGTGGTTATATATTAATACTTTATTTTGTATTAACAGTTTAGACTTGCGTCAAAAACCCCAAAAGCCAATTCAGATGTCCATATTTGAGTTTCAGTTCTGTTATTTTCTTTTTAACGTCTTCTTTTCATTTCAATTTGGGATCTAATGTCGTACCCCAGTTACCTTACTAAATTTTCACAGGGAAGGGAAACTCCGTTTTACTCCATTTTAATTTTACTTTGAAACGAATCTTCATATTTTTCTATTTGTAAAGTTGGTGTGAACAGATTTCCTACCATTTAACTTAATTTTTCAATTCAATCCAACGATAGGTGCTAATGCTTGCCTGTTGTATTTTGATGGTCACTTCACACCTAAACTCTTGCCAACTACCAATTATTGGCAGTAATATCTGAAAATGTAGCTAAAGTCACATTTTTTATTTTTGGTAAATCACTTGTATATAGCAAATATAATGTAGGACCCAATGCGATACCCTGAGGTATACCAGCTTTCATTTATCTTAATTCCTCCTCGTGCTTAACTCTAACTTAATTAATAATCCATTGGATATTTATTGCGTTAACAGATCCACGTATAGTTTTGATAGAACTATGTTTAATTTATAGATTAAGCCCTCGTGTGAAACTTTAGGCTTGTATCACGTCAAGGAAGATGACAGAGCAAATGAGTTTTTCTTCTAATGCTCTTTTAATTAAATCTGTTATCCGTTGGACTTGGTCTGTCATTGAGGGGCCAAAAGTAATAATATCAAGTAAAAACAATCACTCTGGAGTAAGTACAACAAAAAAACATAAATGATTACTAATATATTGTTTCAATAGTGTACGTGCCTTAATCCCAAAACATTGTTTAGTGGAATTATCTGTTTTGGTGATCCCTGAACCCAAGAAAGTGTTGTTTTGGTGATGTCGGTCCGTGTGTCTGTTAGGATGTGTACTGAGCTGGAGACCATAACAAAGGTCTGATTTTGATGAAATTTGGTATCTAGGTGTAGTTCTGGAATATCCCTAGGCTTTTTAATTTTTTTTTGATTTTTAAGGGGCTTTACCCCCCAAAAATGGCTAAAAAATGAGAAAAATCTAAATTTCTCAAAAACGGCTCTAACGATTTTGATAAAATTTGGCTTATTTGTAGCGCTAATGTACCCTGCCATATGCAAAAAACCGCATCTTTCTAAAAATTATAATAACTGATTCTTGCCAAAAAGGGTGTTGTTTTTCAACATTTTTTAAAACATTTTTTCGTGCATCTATACAGGCCTAATTGACAAGTTTGGTGCAAATCTGTTCGAAATCGATTGAATAGTTTGAATAATAATAATGTTTTTAATACAATTATGAAGTCACAGTGAATCTGTTTGATAATTTAAATATGTTTGTGAGAAAGTATGTGGCAGTTTCTGGTACCGTTTATTTCTCATGAAAGTATTTTTCGAAACAGGTGTAGGGGGTTTAGGGTAACTTGAAGTCTTAAACTAAATTATCCTGCCACAACTTGGTTGATTGGAAACTAAAACTCGAATAAATTTTCCTTTTAAAACTTTCTAATGTTTACTCTTCTCTCTCTCTCTCTCTGTTTTTAACAAATAACCCAACCTTTTGATCAAATGACAAAGGAAGTTTTAACACCCTATTTGATATTTTAATCAACCGTTAAACTCTAAAGTATGAACTGTAACTTTATAAAGGTTTTGAACTTTGATCTCGGTAAACTTAGAAGGTTTTTGTAAACAGGAAGTGTCTTTCCTTGTAGATGAGATGAGATGATTAAGTTAGGCCAAAAGCCACATCTTACCTCAATCTTACTTTTCAGTTAATAGCTGTTAAGCAAGACGGCTGCTTCTTATTTAGCTATAAATACAACCTAAAAATGTAATCAAATTTCTTGGGTCTATTATCTGTATAATTAACTTGGTTTTGTAAAAAAATAAAACAAAATTAAGAAGCTTTATAATATACATAAGTCAAGACATTTTGTTATGCGTTTTCGCGTATAAAACTGTTATACAAATAAATGGATGATGAAATGCGTGGCATACACGCTTCTAAGGATAATTCCCAGCAATATCCTAGAATATTAGAATAATTACAAGATTGAATATCTCTAATATTTTAGGGGTTATTTCTTTACGAATGAAATGTATCAAATGTATTTGACCGAGACAGTCATGTTTATTAAAGTTGATTTTTTTATTATTTGTTACTGATGTAAGAATTAATTCATCTTTTATTCATATAAAATATATCTTACAAAGAATCTGTAGCACATAATAGTGGTTTGCATTAACAAGTTTTATCAATAAATAGTTGAACAAATTTTGAAAGGAAATTATAATTCGGGGTTTTGGTATAATTTTAAAATTTAACATTTTAACGAGACATTTAATGTAAATAGTAGCCATACTGATGTATTTTTGTACGTTTTTGTGTTAAGTCAAATTGGTATCACTGTGCAACCCCTTTTTAAATATCAGATGATTTTTTTAAGTTGCAGCCTCTGACTCGAAAAGTAGAATATTAATCACAAAGGTAATATTTTCAATGAAAACCATTGCCTTTTTTTTGTGAAATGTGAGTTATTAATTTAAATTGAGTGTGGTAGTTTTTTTTCTAAATTCGAACTGAACTATGCCCATCGGTTCGTGTTTGTATAAATATTTCAATTGAGTTAATATTGTCCATTTCTCTAGTTAACTTGTTAAACACGTTTATGAGTTAATCGATTTGAAAACATATTGCATTCTGGACAACTAAGGTCAAGGTTCAATATAAATATAGACATTAAAGAACTAACTCAATCACCTTAGCGATCACAACAATCTCAAGTTTTTCTCTAGTTCTGATGCAGTATTTAATTTGTGAGGTTAATAAATGTGTAATATTGTATTAAAACTCTATTGTTTTCCTCGACTTTGCTGCATAATATTTACATTGAGTCAACACGTAAAATCGAAATAACTTTTTGATATTTCATTCAAATTAAATAATCGTCTTTAAACAACGCTTTAAGAATTTACAGAGTTGTTGCTTTAAGACATTAAATCAGTCCAGGCGGAAGAGTAACTCGTCTGATACTTGGGGTGAGTTTAAACAAAGGGTGACTTCGAGGTTAAAAATCGTGATACATTTTTTAGAATTTTATTTTATTGAGGTAAAGAAACTACCACAATATTCGCACACCATTTGTGCGGATTTAAAATGTATTGGAAAGTCCACGCAGTGATTGATTGACAGGCTGTCAAAGTAAATTATTGCAAAACCAGAACAACATAATGTGTATATCTGGCACATCCGTTGGGATTTAAACAGAGAACATGCTTTATTTGAGTCCATTTAAAACAATGATTTTTTTAACTAAATAAAAGATTTTATTATCTTCATAGAAACCATTTGATAGTTGCGTGCTACTAATTCTTATAGCCTATTCAGTTATGGTTAGTGACCAATAAAATAACACGTTTTCAATCATCCCATAAATTTATGTACACAATTCACTCGAAAAACCAATAATAATAGTATATTTACTTATTCCGTAGGTACAATTCTTACAAGTAATTCATATTTATTAGCAACTCGAAATTACATGTTTATATGGTGGAAGAGGAGGAAAAAACAAACACTTAACTGAAAAAATTATAAATGCACTTCCAGAGTGCTTATTAGCGAATTTCCATAGGAAAAATAAGCTATTGCAGTGGCCCTTATGGTAAGACCCAAGGTCGGGAGTAGCAAATGAGCACCGATCATGACCCCAAAACGTGTTCTAGGGACCATGGTATATATATGTATACGTGTGTTCGCACTCTAGCGGCCGCATTTTAAGTCCGATTTGGTCCAAATTTGGTGTACATGTTGGTTGTCTACGTCGCTCGGATTTTTTGACAGGATGTAACTATTTTTTTAGATTTTTACTGCGATAATTAAATTTTTTTAAAATTTATTTTAAAAATATAAATGTAAGAAGTTATTCTGCACATTTTGTTTTTTACACGACTTTATAGCTCGCTTATTTCCCCCAAAATCGATCAAAACGTAAAACACCATAAAAATTCTACTAATTTATTGCGTACACAGACAGCTGTTCTACACCTTCGTGAGTAGACCTATTTCCCAAATTTTTGGTTGAAACCCTAAAACATAGGCATATAAACTTAATTTTTGCAATTTGCTCAATTCACGTCAGAGGTCCAGCTGCGTGGTCGAATTATTTTTCATCTTTAAGTTGGCCAGATTTAGAATCAGTGTAGTAATAATACAATTATTTATAAAAAAAAGACATAAATACTTGTAAACAAACACAATAAAATATCGTATGTAATACACATGATATTTCAAACATTCTTCCACTTCCTATGTATACCAAAAAACGAAATTATTGTGTACTACACGCACCCAGACACACATAATTATACACAAATATACCTACATAATTTCACAAACTCAAAGGGGGTCACTTTGCTAAAAATGGTAAAAAAATACATTTTTATTTTTTGTTCTGTTTTATAGTCCAAAATTTCTTCTTTTTTTAAATTGTATATTATTTTTATGTATTATATTAATGTGATAAAAATATATTTTCCATTATAGGTTCAACCTTGTTAAGGGTAATACTGTAGAGTGATAGTATCAGTAGACTGCTACACTGAAGCAATTTAAAACATTACTTGACATAAAGTAGTCCATTATTACTTATGATGACTGAATCTAAAGTGTTTGAATAAATCAGTTTTTTGTATTGGCTAACCTGCAGTTACCAGTTTCCAGTTCTTACTAAAGTAAGAATTTATCAATTTTATTGCAAGTATTTTGTTTGTTTTCCGAAAGTATGTTTTTCAACAGTTAGGTAAAATTTTCTCTGGAACTAAATCAGATAACAATTTGATTTTTGTTGTGTTAGTTAAAGGAAACTATTAAAAAAAAAATATAATAAAATAATTTTTTGTTAAAAAAAATATATTTGTTATTTTTTTAAATGCAAAAATGTAAATTTTACATTAGGAATACATTTTATAATGTCCATGTATGCAGAATATCATATTCTATTGATAGAAAAAAACATAACTGTAATACCTCTACTTTAATCTCGGGCAAATTATGAGATTGTCAGTAGTTCTAGAAGGCACATTATAATACTGAGTTGTTTCTTCGTTCCTTTAGAGTAAAACTAAGTAAAATTTAAAATGTGAAAATGTGAATTTGTGTGTCAAAATGTGAAATACAAGTTATATAAAAATTTTAATTTACAATCTCTCCCTACTTAAGAACACGGACAGACGAGAGGTTTCTCATAACTGCAAGATTATTATTATTCGTAGGTTTATGTGTGAAAGAAGCTTAGTTATTTAACTTAGCAGATGTCTAATGTGTTCTTTTTTTTAACTGATAGTTAAAATGTGTTGGATAGTGTTTCTTAAAAAGTCATATAGTTTTGCTCCAAGAACCTTAAAACTGTTCAAAATATTGAGCAAATTTCATTACATCTTGGAGATTTTGAAGTTACGTCTGTATTAATTCAGGGTTAAGTGTTTCTACGTGGGTGAAATGGTTTGAGCTGTTTAATACTTTTTCACACGTTGGTAAAATCAATTATTCAAAAGTATTCAATAAAAATGTACATATTCTTTCCTCTTACATAAAACGTACTGGTTTTTATGTTTAATTTTAAACGTGTATTTAATCCATGATAGTGATATGTTCCAAACGTGTATCTCAATGTAGTAGTTTCTACCTTTTGCGATGAAAACAATTTTGTATGAATTAATTGTAAGACGGAAATTATGTTATCGTGCTGCCCTATACGTAGAAAGGATACATGGAGAAATATATATCAATCAAATTTTATAACATTGAATAAGAATTTTAAAATCAATTAAACTGTATAGAATTCATTTTTTATGTCTAAAGTTGCAATATAGTATGAAACTAAATGTAGTATACATATATAAACATATATACATATACCTATAAGTAAATAATGAGCTGGACTTGTGAGAACAATATAGATGAAATAAAACAATAACAAAACATCTCACAACAAATACGTTTAATAAGTCAAACGCGTTTCAACGACAAAGTCGCCATCCTCAGTGATAAAGCCACAAAAGCCAAACTACAACAGTTGGCTTTATCACTGAGGGTGGCGACTTTGTCGTTGAAACGCGTTTGATTTATTAAACGTATTTGTTGTGAGATTTTGTTTTATTTCATCTATATATTCATATACCTGGATTTCCGTCATGCAACTTATTTTGTAGTATACACTACGCGTTTCGAGAACAGGTTCTCATCTTCAGGTGTTGAAATCACTCACATGTCAGCACGTCAAAAAAAAATAATAAAAAGTACAAACACACACACATACACACAAATTACAACATAAAACATCGCACTGCTCCTTGAAATAAAATTTTGTTTATGTACATTAAAAAATCACAAAACACGGAACTACTGTATAAAAATGGAGTTGGTGCATGTTAGCATTGCCGCGGTCAATCGTCAACTAAACGAGAACGTCCGTTATCTTTTGCATCATTATTATTTCTAGGTCCATACGTAAATATAGCAGAGTCAAATCAATTAGACAAATCAAAGTTAAATGTATAATAACAAAAACTATATATCAATAAATATATCACACAATGTATTTTTTATGGGGATTTTTAGTAACTTTCACCACCCCGAACCCCCCCCCCCCCTGAAATTTCGAATTTTTGTAAAACCTTTCTTAGCGAAAACCTAGGGCCCTAGAGGAAGCTAAATACCAAATTTCATTTCAATCAGTTCGGACGTTTTTTTAGTAACTTTGGCCCCCCCAAACCCCAATAAAATTTCGAATTTTTTGAAAACTTTTCTTAGCGAGCACCCATGGCCCTAGAGGAAGCTACATACCAAATTTCGTTCCAATCCGTACAGTAGTTTTTGAGATTTCGTGATGAGTGAGTGAGTGAGTGAGTGGTATTTGGCTTTTATAAATATACATTGGTAGCCTTTTAGCTGACTGTTTAGTGCGTCTGACTTTATTAAGGTCTCTTGGTCGGAATGGGAAGTGAAGAACATGTTATATTTATACTTAGAAATTTGAAATTATACTGCAATCCTACTACTATGATCTTACTATGGGCTTACTATGATCTTGTTTATCCATATGTGAACGTGAACTGTGGAATTCTTCTTTGGGAATATTTTTCAGTTCCGATATGCACAAAAAAAGCTATAAATCTTATGGCAGGTCTTAAAAAAGCTGAGTCATGTAGGGTTGCGTTTAAAGATCTTGGAGTTTTTACACTTATGAGTATGTATATACTGGGGGGGGGGGGGGGATACTCTACTTTAAATTTAAATGTGATCACATCTAAAATAAAGACATACACATTAATAGTACCAGGCAAGCTAATAATTGTCGTGCTAGACAGCACAGACTGAATCCATACAGCAAACTTCCTTTCCAAGCTGCTAGACTGATAAATAAGCTCCTACAGAGCATTCAAAATTTGCAGGATATTGTGTACCCTTTGAAAACAGCCTTAGGCTGCTAGTATTGTCTGGATATTTCTACTCTGTGGCCTTTTCTGTGTACTGTAGCCTGCCTTGAAATCATGAATGTGTACTCCAATTTTAAACTAAACACTCTTGTTGTAGTCTATGATTATTGTAAATTAATTGTATATGTTTTTAATTGTTCAAAATCGTATTGCTTAAAAATTGTTATATGTCGTAGTATTTTTATTATAATTTTTAAGTTATGAACGTTATATTTTTATCAATTATTATATAATTTAATTTTTGTCTGTATTTTAAATTTTATTGTTTGTTCTCCTATTTAATAGTTAGTACCTGGAGACCGAACTAAAGCTCGATTATAAGCAGGGCTATGATTTCATTAATAAATATTGGATTATTGAGTTTTGAGGTTAGGCCTATAACATTAAACAACTAAATAAAGGGTATATACAACATTAGGCTTACCTGTAATAAAAATACAGTTTAAAGGATTAACCACAATCTCAACGCTATGCCTCAGAAATAAGTCAGGCCTAAATTAAAGTATTATTTCAATATCGATTTATTCCTAGGGCCTAGTTCGCTCACGTCAATAACTACTATTATTGCAAATTTCCGTGAACATCGTTTAGGTTAGGCCTGTAACATTAAACAACTAAATAAAGGGTATGTTTATTATGTATTCGTTGCCATGGTAACTATAAATAGATACAACATTAGGCTTACCTCTAATAAAATATACAGTTTAAAAGAAAGCAGATGATTATTGTAATGGCATTGAAAACATTTGCATCAGCTGTGCTTTGTATTGTTTAAAATGGACAAATTTCACTTTTTAATTTAATAAAAAGACGTAGAAAACGAATTTTCCCAGACTGGTTACCATTTCCAATCGATTTCTCGTGGCCAAAAGCCTAATATAAAATCAAAAAATCAAAAATCCTTAGACGGAGATTCCAGATCCATTTAGCAGACAAACAATTATCTCTCGCTTTAGAAGATAAGATAATTTCTTATCTTTGTGAAAATTTTATTGTGTTTTTTAATTTTAATTTATGTTGGACGTAGCCTATGAATACGTATGTATTTTGGCTGTAATTAATAAATAAATGTATATTTGTCTAGTTATGTTTAAACGATGACATATGAATAGTAATATAATTCATTTAGCAATCTATATTTGAAAGTGCATGATTCCTTAGGACTTTCTTCACTGGCTTCATCAACTTGGAGCTAATAGATTCATTAAATTAGGTTTATAAATTACATTATTTCTGAAATTGTTCCTTTGTACGCTCTTTGTTCTCTGCCCATGAGATATTTGAAATTTTCAGACATGCGATATAAAAGACAGTTGTTTTAATGCAACGCGAAAAGCCATGTTTTCGTAAAGGGGAGATTATGTATTTAAAAATCACTGTGAATTTAAAAAAGATTTATGATTTGAATTTTGTTCCCCCCAAAACCCTCACGACACTTGTATTCAATGTGCTTCTGTCTTTGTTATGATAAGTACCTGTCAGGAAAAAAATATATTAACTCTACAAAATTGGTCAAGCATTCACAGAAGATACTTTCATAAGCAATTTAAAACAACCTTGTCAATCAAAGGCTAACTACTCAGAAACTGCCCCCCATATCAGGTAAAAAGTGGGTTATGAGGTAAACTTATTACCGTTTAAGGAACCAAGCGTGCGTCTTGCTAACTAGCTACATCCACGACATTTATCTGAGAAAATATCCGTCATTTTCTAATTTGAGTTAATTTTATCTTGATAATGAGTCCGATTTGTAACACATAATTATGACGGGAAAGTAAAATTGACTGGAAACTGTGCACTTACTGCCTAAAAATTATTTTCCGAGATGGTAGGGATATTATGAAATTTAAAAATAATCAATAAGAATTTTAAATGACAGTAAATAGTTTTAAAATATGCTATTTTTTAGTTTAAAATATTTCTCTATTTAATGCTACGCATGCTAAGCTGATTGAAGATGTTCAGCGTTGTTAAATTATTCAGCTGTTCACTCTGTACCTCTAAACTTCCACGAAAGCGGTTCCACTAACAGCTGATTTCATACTTTAAACCAGGTTATAGGTTATGTTTTGTTTAGGAGCAGACCTAAATTATGTCGATTCTATTCAACAGTTATTATTATAGCCTGTTATACAATAAACTTAATATTTTGATCTAGATCTTTGACATAAATTAATTATCATCTTAGGTTTCAAACTATGACTGATCAAACACCTTCATTAAAAAAGAAACTATTCAATATAAAACGAGTGTAAAATTTGTAACCAAGCCTTCCCTAGTTTATACTCTTGAAACATGAAAATGTATAATGTAATGAACTATAAATGATTAAAATTTTAACTAAGTGGAATTGGATACATTTATCTTTTTTGTGCTATTTTGTTTTTTGACTGTTTACAATAGGACTACACCCAAAAAACAGGGTATCGTATATTATATATATACTACGAAATTAGGAACAAGTACTAATTATTTTTGTATAGCTTAAAATGGTTTCCTTCCCTCTCAGTGGTATATTTTAATTTGATAAAGGAAAGATGTAACCGGGCTGTGAAGGTAACTTGTAAAGGCAACAAATGACGTGTCTCTCTGTCTAAGTAGAAATAATTACAGAACTTTGGAGCAATAAAACTGAGCTGCCCAAACTTGTATTCGTGTTAAAGATTGGATTTTGCACGTTATAACACAGCTTGTTTGGAATTAGGTAAAAGTTTGTAGAGATTTGTTGTGCTCAATGTCTGAACAGTGCCGAGTAACAAAGGAAGAGAGTTTACTCAGTAGAAGTTTGACTACATTGGGGTCATGATGCACGAAATACCAACACTGCGTCTAAGATATATAATACAGATTCTGGAAAACTATCAATAGTAATTTTTATGAAATAAAACACTCATAGTTGCAAATATTGATATGCAATAACTTGACGTAATAACTTATACAGAGTGTTCATAAAGTAACTTTATTATTTTTATTACTGAAAATAAGTTAACAAAACTTTGTATATATATATCTTGTGTTGCATAACAGGACAAATTTGTTGAAATATCTGAACCTCTATGATTTTGTTTAATGCTAGGCAGTTAACAATTTCAAATGCAAAGGTTATTTCATTGAAAAGCTTATTAAAAGAGAAACAGAATCTATCTTGCTTTGTTTCAAAGAAATGGACAACCAAAGTTATGAAAAATTATTGTGTTTTTATCGTAACACTAGCTGACCCATACGGCGTTGTTCGTGGTGGTTGGTATTTTCAGTCTTTTTAACGTAATTGTATTCTTTTTAAGTGTTCAGTCAGTGAGTGGTATTTGGCTTTTATATATATAGATCTCAAATAATAAAACCACTATTGTCATAATAATAAAAGATCTGAAATTATGATTTTAGTAACTTTGATCCCCCCAAACCCCTCCTAAAATTTCGAAATTTTTCAAACCCTTTCTTAGTGAGCACGGCCCTAGAGGAAGCTACATACCAAATTTCATTTCAATCCGTTCTGTAGTTTTTAAAGAAATCGTGATTTAATAACTTTGATCCCCCAAACCCCCCTAAAATTTCGAATTTTTTGAAACCCTTTCTTAGCGAGCGCCTATGGCTCTAGAGAAACACATACCACATTTCATTCCAATCTGTTCGGTAATTTGGAGAAATCGTGTTTTAGTAATTTTTACCCCTTAAACCCCCCTAAAATTTCCAATTTTTTAAAACCCTTTTTTGTTGAACACTTATGGCCCTAGAGGAAGCTACATACCAAATTTCATTTCAATCCGTTTTGTAGTTTTGAAGAAATCGTGATTTAATAAGTTTGATTCCTACAAAACCCCCCTAAAATTTCGAAATTTTTCAAACCCTTTCTTAGTGAGCACCTATCGCGCTAGAGGAAGCTACATACCAAATTTGATTTCAATCCGTTCGGTAGTTTTGAAGAAATCGTGATTTAATAAGTTTGATTCCCCCAAAACCCCCCTAAAATTTCGAAATTTTTCAAACCCTTTCTTAGTGAGCACCTATGGCCCTAGAGGAAGCTACATACCAAATTTGATTTCAATCCGTTCGGTAGTTTTGAAGAAATCGTGATTTAATAAGTTTGATTCCCCCAAAACCCCCCTAAAATTTCGAAATTTTTCAAACCCTTTCTTAGTGAGCACCTATCGCGCTAGAGGAAGCTACATACCAAATTTCATTTCAATCCGTTCGGTAGTTTTTGAGAAATCGTGATGAGTGAGTCAGTGGGTTTTCGCTTATATATATAGATCAAAGCATGTCACTAATTATTTGTTGTATTAGGAATAAGTATGTTGTAGGTTGAGCTTGAATGTAACACATTTAAAAAAATAGTGTAAATAAATGTACCACTAATTTATCTGAGTTTCTAAGTGTACTTGAAAAACTTTGGTGAAAAATGTAAATGGAACCGGGAGTTGACCTTTGCTCTTGACTTTCTTTACTGTGTTCGTAACTGATAAGCACCACTTTTCATGCACTGTTATGATAGTAATACCTCCCTCATTTTGTTCCTGATATTTTTGTTGTGATAGCACTCAGTTTTGCCTTTTTACAAATGAATCGCTCCAATGAAGACAAGGATGAAATGATTTTTTTTACGGACAAGAATCTGATTTGGCGTTATAATAAAAATACCGTTTTGTAGAATATTGATTGTCCATTACTTTGAAACGAATTAAACTATTAAGCTCTAGTTTGAGCCATTCTGTTTACTTTTTAATAAGATTATAAATAGTGTGATACATGACTTACCTTTATGTTTGAAATTGTTAAACCCCTTATATATATATATATTACCCACCCGCCTAAGCCCCCCAAAATCATAGAGAGTCGAAAAATGTGTCCTGTTATATATGCGACACAAGATATATACAAAGTTTTGTTAACTTATTTTCACTAACATAACATAGAGAGAGAAATCCCAATTAGATTTGCTTTTATGAATAATTTAACTTATGACATTTACAAACTATTAATTATGGCTTTTGGCACAAGGTAACGTAATAGTATTGATTTTCTAAGGTTGATAATGTTTTATTCTTAGAGTTTCTTAATACCTGTATATATTTTTAAAATGTGCAACAGAAAAATAATATAACGATACTTTGAAAATGTATATTAAAATATATATCGTTTCTCGTATAGTATCCCATGGTTCACTACTGGGTTCGCTTAGTGTCAATATTTTCTAATATCTTTTGCGATTTGTAAAAAAATTAATTTGTATAACTAAAAAAATTTGAATGCCTATAGTTTACTTGTAAGCTATCTAATACGACAGTTTTTTTTTTTTTAAATTTTCACTCCCTTTCGAAAAGACTTGGGAATAAGTTTTTAAATTGGTATCTATTTTTGGAATACTTGTAAGTTTACTGCAATCAGTATTACAGAAAATTAACAGAGACAGGCCAATGGATGGACAAGCGATTTTATAAAGCGATTACATAGGTAGAAAAAATTTGAACCACAGAAACAACTAACAAATTTGATATTGAAATGGGCGAAAACGGCTTTTTTATCCCTTGAAATTTGTGAACAACTAAGTACAATCTTTTTGATTGCGCTTTATAAAATATTTTCTGTCAGGATAGCTTCTTTTAAAGTATGAAGTCTGGAGTTATCTTTAGTCTGGAGTTAAGAGCGAAGAGTATGTATATTCTCATTGAAAGGCAGCTGTAGTGTAATCTGCCTCCCTCGTAGTACTTCTTTCTACACAGTCACTTGATGTAGCATACTTGAAGTTTACGATACGTTTCTTTCTCTTCTTATTATGGCAACCTAGTTTTTCCTGAAATTCTGTAATACAAATAATGAAAATTTGTAAAAACAATTTCGTCAAAGTTAAAGGACAGGTTTTCAGCACTTGTGCTTTTGAATGTTGAATTTATAATTTGCAATCTTAGTAAAAGTTATATAACATTTTACTAGGTGACATTGTAAATTGAAACGATAGTATCAAGTTCTTTAAGAATAATTTTAATGATAATATTGTTCAACTCCATTCGTTTAACTATTCGTTTAACAAACTGTTTAACTTTTTTTTAAATTAGAATCCATCTCAAATTTGATTTCATTATAAAGATTGTAAACGCTTATATTTTTTAATGTTGTAAATGTGTACATCTATACTAATATTATAAAGGGGTAAAAATTGTTTGTTTATATGCAGGGGGTAATCTCTGAAACTTTTAATGAGTAGGGCCTATTGTCCGTCGATTTTATTGGTGTATTAACTACACTGCTCTATTCTGAAACTTGAATGATGTTGTATGTTGATTGATGTATATTAAAATAAGTTGTCATATATCTGTTTGTAGTTAGAGACAATTTACCTACATATGTTTTGAAAATATAGTTTATTTATTTAAAATTTGTTGTCATTAAAACATTATTTTGTATTAAACAGGTTTTCAATTCCTGGCTTTCATGACTAGTTGGTAACTATCACGGAACACATTTTACTTGATAAACGAATCTCTTACACAAACATTACCTTGATAGATTTGAGTTAATTGTTTGTAGAACTAAATAAGTATAAACTAGGTTGACTCGTCACACGCTCTGGTGAACATTTAGAGCACTAACTACAAACAGCATAGCCTGTAGACACGGGAAGGAGATTATTTCATGTTATACGTTTCAGAACTAAAAACTACTGAGAACAAGAAACTCTAATTACTTGAGAAATAGAAAACTCTATGTTTGTGATAACTTAAAGGATAAGTTTACTATATCGTTTTTTATAAAATTCAATAATAATATATCCAATGAAGTTTTAGTCTCAGTGATTATAGGTATTTTTCACAGATATAACAGCTGGTCTACACATAATATGTCTAACTCAAATAACACAAATTTTATCTCATCGAAAAAAGTGAGCTAACATTGGGCAACTAATCTAAGGGTGTATAAGAAACTCTTCCGCCCTCGTCTTCAACGCATGACAACTTTATCTCGCATTTCTATTTTAGAATGAATAGGGGTACAGCTATACCAGATTTTAGCGTTAAACTTTTTAGCCTGGCAATGTACTCTCTAGATAATGTTTTCTCTAAACCGATATCAACCTAACGGAAAAACTTCTGCAGAGAATTCCAGTTTCGTATCTAATTCGAAATGGAAAAAGAGGATTTCAAGCATTTTAGTAGGTCTTTATGGGTTTAATAAATCTCAATAGTTTTATATTGACACAGTAAAATGTCGTGAAAAAACATTCAAATGTTGGACATGCACCAAAGTAGGATTCCGCTGCTGTGTCAATTTACCGAAATTAAAATCGATCCATACTGGCGTTAAAGCACAGGATTGAAAATAAAAATGAATCTTTAAGATGCGTAAAAATGATGGTAGGCGTACTCTCAAATAAGAAATTATATTTTCAATGGGTTTAAGATTATTTTAATTCAATGAGATGAGATTAATAAAAATGTATTCTGGTACATATAAAACCATATTCTGGTACCTTATTATTTTAAACTTACTTTTATAGATTTAGTTGAAAGTGATTAAATAGAATTCAGTGATTTCTAAAGCTTTAGATACATTGATTGTATTAGGTTACAATTTAGGAGTTTTTAACTAATATAAATTTTTTGAAGGCTCTTAACGGCATACTGAACAATGCCAAACTTTATGAGGCAGGTAAAATATTATTTTCATTTCCAATGTTTAATATTATTTCAATATAAATTTAAATGTATTATGATTCTTACAAAAACAACTTTATGATACTAATCATAGTTGTTGAGAACATTGAATAGATCTATAGATAAATCTATAGATCAACATCTATAGATCAAATAAGAAGGGATCGATGTCATAACTAAATATATTTACAGCATAATTATAATCTAAACAAATTATGAAGAAACTGTTTAGTTGTAATAATGTTGTATTTTATGCTACACACTTAAAAAGCAATAGTAAAATTTAATATTTATGCCTGTAGCCTTACTGGATTGTTAATACTAACAATAATTATAATTACCTTTTTTTTAAACATATACAGGACAAACTGGGCGAACTTTCAAAACCCATAAGTATTAATAACTGACCAGTGCGTATATTTCGCAAGTTATGGGTACTTTTCTGATTTAATACGTCGATTTAATTCAGCTAACTACATTTATTTACTTACGTTGGTTTGTAAATAACAGTTTATAACGCTTTACGTTGATTTAATTTGATCGATTTGCTTGATAGATTACGTTTGCATAATATAGAATGTAAACAATATAACTAACATCTGTCATGTTAGTTAAACAGATTGTTAATAGATGGCGCCTTTCATTAGGATTCATAATATGAATTGTCATAAATTAAAGTTTTTATCAGTTTTTTTAACGGAAACATTCATAATTAAGATATTTATATATTTTTTGTCAGTAAGAACATATCAAATACAGGCTGTAAAATGATGTTTGAACATTTATTTTGATGTATAATTTAGGGCGGCATGGCATTGCCACAAAAACACCTTTGAGAAATAATATATATGAAAGTTTTAGTAATACATTTTTTACAAAAACATTATTTTAAGCTAGTTGTTTATTTTTCGTCAATAGCGGGGAACATATGCTTTAAAATGATGTTTGAACATTTATTTTGATGTATAATTTAGGGCGGCATGGCATTGCCACAAAAACACCTTTAAGAAATATTATATATGAAAGTTTTAGTAATACATTTTTTACAAAAACATTATTTTAAGCTAGTTGTTTATTTTTCGTCAATAGCGGGGAACATATGCTTTAAAATGATGTTTGAATCAATAATTTCGATAAATAATTAAGAGAGATATGGCGTTGAGACTAAAAACATCTTTGAGAAATAAATATATTTTCCTTTAATTTTAACACACATTTAATTATTAACATTAAAAAAAAAAAACAACGCATTAACTTTAAATAACCATCGTGGCATTGCTTAGAATTTGTCTTTTATATTTCAAGTATTTTTGATTGTAGTTAACCATTGGATTCTATTGAAAACCAGTTCTAAAGTAAGTTAACTTAAGGACTGAGTGTAGATTTAACAACTTGTATGGTTTTATGTTTCTCTTCTCTTCCGTATTATTTTTACTGTGCGAAAGACTTGAGTTACTTGAACAACGAACCTGCACAAGCAGTACTTCAGTTTCTGAGAGTTTGTTTTTTTCATGAAACAAGGTTGACATCTGACTTGTTGAACGAACTTTTAACGTCGCGTACTTCTTCTTTTCATTTATGTATTTATTTACGTGACGCGTTTAAGTAAATAGTACTTATTACAGCTATGTACAGAGTGTATCCTGATTCGAGTTCTATAATACACAGAAAACTTATTTCAACCCTCCTTTGTAAATGTAGAGTATATCAATGTCTCCCCAAAGTTAGTCCTTAGTTACACCAAGTACATATCTCCAATCAAGAACTGTCCATTGATGTCTATCCTTCATATTCCTTCTATATACATAGAAGCTGAGATATTGTAATGAATGACATACGTCTGTACAACAAGCATCTTTTTTTATTAATTAAGTAAGTAATAATTTTTACATTTTCATCAAGTATATAACTTTTTTAAATTTGTATTATTGTTTGAAATTTAACTACGCGTTTTCGGCGTATGTTTAAATTTAGTCTAAAATTCGACTAGACGAGTAGAAATCGGGAAAATGTTCTTGAAATGTTTTTAAGTATCGTAGACGTACTATTACCATTAAAATTTAAAAGAGTACAAGTAAAACTAACAGTTGCTCGCAGCTGAAAATCAGAGAGTCAATGACAGTAGTCGCACTTCTTGCACTGTTTATATACTTGTTGTATATATTGCATACAGGGTGATTTTTTTAAATGGGCCACCATTGGCATCTCAGAAACTATAAAATTTACAACAATCTTTAAATGGGGGACCTTTCCTACTTTTCCCTTTTCATTAAAACTACAATATTAACATTTTCAAAAACTCCGCCATTTTTTCAATATGATGGCCAACTTTCGAATTTCTTATGGAAACCCCTATTTTTTATGACGGATTTGGATTTTAC
>JAGFPH010007363.1:23079-35103 GCA_018207615.1 Philaenus spumarius | reverse complement strand
TTTTTTTTTTTTTATAAACTTAACAGTTTAGCCGCTAGGAGCGCTAAAAATTTAAGAAACTCTTATTTCAACAACTATTAGAGGCATGTTTTACCATTTATTTGCAAACAATAAAATTTAACTCAAAGAGCAATAGGCCTATTTTGTACAATGGAATGTTAAAAAGCCGTTTCAATTTCATAAATACTTTATTTTTTACAAAAACCTACTTAAATTACTGTTAAATAAACGGTACCAGGAACTGGCACATACTTTCTCACAAACATATTTAAATTATTAAACAGATTCACTGTGACTTGTAGGGTGGGGTAGGAGAGGTGATTTTTTAAACAGTAATTTAAGTAAATTTTTTGTATAAAATTAAGTATTTGTGAAATTACATCAGCTTTTTAACTTTCCATTGTACAAAATATTACCCATTGAGTTAAATTTTATTGTTTGCAAACGGTAAAACATGCCTCTTTAATAATTGTTAAAATAAGAGTTTCTGAAACTTTCAGCGCTCTTAGCGGCTAAACGGTTAAGTTTATCAAGAAAACACCAAGAATAAAAAAGTCTTAAAATTGCATGTAAAATCCAAATCCGTCATAAAAAATAGGGGTTTCCATAAGAAATTTAAAAGTCGACCGCCATGTTGGAAAATGGCGGCCATTTAGAAATATTTTAACTACATATTTTTTAATTTCTCATAAAACAAGGAAAGGTTCCCTATTTAAAGTTTGCTGTAAAATTAATACTTTCTGAGATCCCAATGGTGGCCCAATTAAAAAAATCACATAACATAGAAAAGTTTTGAGAGGCTGTAGTTCATAAACGGTTGGGTTTAAGAAAAATAAAAATGAATGAAAATGTCTTAAATGTGAATCCTTAATCGAAATTCAACATAAAACATAGGGGTTTCCATTTGAAAAAATTGAGTTGGCCGCCATATTGGAAAAATGGCGGAGTTTTTGGAAATGTTAATATTGTATTTTTAATGTATGGGAAAAAGTAGGGAAGGTCCCCCATTTAAAGATTGTTGTAACTTTTATAGTTTCTGAGATGCCAATGGTGGCCCATTTAAAAAAATCACCCTGTATATATCATTTCAAAAATCAAGTGCAGATTTGTTTTATACAAGAGACAAGAAATATAACTTGGAAATATTGATTTGATTTGTTGTAGTTATTATAACTAATGTAGCCCATATGACTTGCTTTGAGGTGAGAAGTCGTTGGCAATTTATATTTGTTTACAATTTGTTTTGTTTACTTCGTTCTTTAGATGAAACTACTAAGGCCTACAGACAAAAAAACTATATCTAACTGGGTATATGCCGTCAGGGATTTACAACGGCAAGTGCAGAGCCTACACTTCTAAATTTTACTCAAAGAACTGACACAAATTTTGGAAAACAAAACAAAAGGTCATACATTTTAATCTTAGGCCTACTTAAATCACTTTAAATACAGTCATTTAGGCAAAACTGTATTATTGTTCACTTCAAAATTCTTCGACAGTAGGCCTACATTTGTAAACTATCAGTTCAAGTTTAAAGTTTAAATGTTTATGATATTAATAAAATAAATAAAATAACAATAATTCAGACTCACAGCCCAAGAAAGTGATAGTTTAAAATATACTTTTATGTATGTAGGCCTAAGATGTTATTTAGGCTGTCATGAATAAACAAAAATGATTGTAAAGTACATACATTTTCAACGATTTCTTACTTCACATAGCATATTATACGTTATATTAGTTTCATAACTCATATATAGAAAAACAACCAACATCCAGACACAATAACAAGTTCGATTTGATTGAAGTTGTAAACATAACCCCAAAGTAGGCCTATAAACTAGGTTAGGTTGTAACTATTACAGTTGATGAACGAAATCAGTTTTATGCGTCTAAAATATAGTTTGTTGTTAACAGCTGCTCAATAACATAGCCAGAAACACTCAAAACCTGTTAGTTTGAATGATAGTTGACAATCTATTAAGGTTGGGGTTAATCTAAGATCTTGTATTTGCCCCAAATCTTGTTAATTATTTTAGAAGTTTAACAAAATATCTACATGTTTTTAAAATGTAGAGTTATGTACATGTGGATACTTTGTGCAACTTTATACTTTTGCACATTTTATTTATTAGAACACATAAAATGATTTACTATGTTTTATAATTTTCTTTTATTTTTGATGATTTAAATCATAATTAGTTTTAATTAGGCTGTATGTATTGGCCCCATTTTCATAAATATGACAAACAATTCTGAAGAATTCATTTTTTCTAAATCATATTAATGTAGATTAAAAAAAAAACTGTACAATGTTTCTGTATCCTAAAATGAATTCACATCGAATTGTACGTAGAAAAATGGAAAAGTCTGAACTTCTTGGCTCCGTCATTTTTAATTGGGTATCGGAACCAAGTAAATACTAATTTATTTTATTTGTAAATTAGTAATATATTAATGATTAATTTACTGAATTAATAATAGAATTTTTACAACAGAAATTATCTCACTCGATTAAGTACAGAACACAATTTTCAATAAAATATTGTAATTATTAATATATTTTTCAAATTATATATGTGCTACAGGAAACCGTTGCAAAGTTAGGGGGGTGTATTTTAAAAATCCCACTTCTAATGGGATATAATTTGTCTTAGGCTGGACATTGTACAGGTTCGGATTAGTACTCCTCCTCCCTAGTAACTATCTGACATGTGGGTGACATATCCCTGAAAGTGGAGTTGAAAAAACCTACGTTCTAGCTTAATATATTGTGCGGATTTTCTCACGAACGTCCTTTTCCGGGGTTGGGTATAATCCAGAGACTTACACTAAAATTGTCCTTTCATAAAATTCAATAATTCAAACTCGATATTACTTTTTCATTTTTTAACTTTCAACTGCGAATTATTCCCTCTCTGTTTTTCCTTTTAGCCAATAAACCAGCTCTTTATCGATGACGAGTATATTGTTAAATTACTAAGGAACTGTTAACACCCTATTTGAAGTTTTAATTAACAATTCAACTCCAAAGTATGAATTTGAACTTAAAGACGTTAAACTTTGATCTCGGTGAACTTAAGAAGCTTTTATCAACAGGAAGTGTCTTTCCTTGTAGATGAAATGAGGAGTTGATTAGGTTAGGCAAAACGTGACATCTCAATCTTAGCTTCTAGAGAATGCCTTTCAAACAACAGTGCTTCTTATTTATCGTAACTACAAATGTGTTAGGCCTGTTAGTTACGTATGTAATTGGCTTATATACATAAGTAAATAAGTTTGTTAAGAAATCATACATGTAAACATGTAAGTTTAAAAACACTTTATAAAAAATATATATAGTTTTATTAAGCTTTTGAAGTGATTATTTCTTTTGACCCGTTGGGCACTTTCGCTTGACTATGTTTCTGAAATTTCGCGTCACGCAACTTTTCGCGTAGACACAAGTCAGAGCGTGGAGAGGGAATAGGCGATACATCGTATACATAGACAAGTAAGCGCGTGGAGAGGAAATAGACGATACATAGTATACAATAATACGTTATTATAATATTAATATACAGTATTATAATAATATTATATTACAATAAGTATGCGAAAAATAGTGACCATTATAATGTAAGAATTATTTATTTAGTGACTAATGATTTTGAGGGAGGTATTAGTGTATGCACGCTACATAGAATTCTAAGAATAATTAAATATGTAAGGGATAATTATAAAAATTATTATTATAATTATTATATTTTTGCGTTTTAAATTTTGTAAAGAAGATTGATTTTGGTCTAATTGAAGTTTAGACAAAATTTTACATTTTGTACATTTTGTCAAAGTAATATTTTACATTGTTTTATTTAATTTTACTGTAACTTATTATTACTCACTTAAATATAAAATTTAACTTCATATTACGACATTGGAGGTCATACACGTTAATGGAGTATCTATTCCTCACAGAGTAGTTTCTTGTAGGCCAGACGGCCAATGCTTATTCTACTCTTTGGCTTCAATTGTACATGACACTGATTCACTGGGGTTTGAGGTGAGGACCAGAGTTGTTAGTCATGTTTCAAATAATTGGCGAAGGTTCAAACCGTATACTTTAAAAGTAACAGGAGATATTTATTCAACAAACAAAAAAAAAAAAGAATATGTCGCGGATATGATCAAACCGGTAACTTTTTAAACCTCCTGTGAAGTTCAAGCATCATCCGAAATATTTTTCATGAATTTCAGGTGTACAGAGGGTTATTTTTTATGGGAGAGTTTTTGAACCGATTGAGGGAGTAGGGAGGCTAAGGTTTACTGGGGAACTGACGAGAGGCCACTTTGCTGTTCTCATTCCTCTCAAACTTTCTTTACCTGACAACTCAATGGATATTAGTGTGCATGAAATACATTCAGTTTCCCAATCACAGGTTTGAAACGATGCTCTCTAAATTTCTTAACTTCCAACCCTGTCAGAACAGTGTACATCATCATCCGATGCAGTTCGGTCGCATCCAGAACAAATACCAAAAAACAAGAGAAAAAAAAGACGAAAGTGTTTTTCTAATACATATCGCGTAAAAGCACATAGGCAAGCGGTAAAAAAAAAAAAAAACACTATTTCAAAATACACACAGTATCAGCAAACATACTTTAACATTTGCTGTAGGTAACCATATTATTGCAATAGCGAAGCATTGTCCTATCAGCTAGTAGTATATATAGACCAGTAAGCGCTTGGAGCGGGAATAGACTTTACATAATGTATAATAATATGTTATTATAATATAATTATTATAATAATTATCCCTTACATATTGAATTATTCTTAGAATTCTATGTAGAGTAATACACTTAATACCTTACTCAAAATAATTAGTCACTAAATAAATACTGCTTACACCATAATGATCACTATTTTTCGCATAGCCTACTTATTATAAATTTAATATTATTACATAATAATATTATAATATTATAATTATGCAATTTCAAAATATGATACAATATTTTTTGACAATATATTGACTCGTGCAATTTGTTGGCCTTTATTCTCATCTAATATTAATACGGATAAAAATATAAATCAGTCATAGAAGTTACCACTTCCAACGTGTGGTCTTAAGCATTTAGAGGTAAAGAGAAATTAGGTAGACCACAGTTTAAATACAACAAATGTTAAACTTTGAGAGTTCTTTATCTTCATTTACTTCACGAACTATTTAGTACTAAAATAAAATTTCGGATGGATGGCAAAAGAAAGGTTTCCGGGCATATGTTTATAGGAAATGTTTTCCTTTATTTTGACTCATATATATGGCCACACCCTGAGTTATATCCGTGTATTATATAATCAGCCTGTATATTAAATGCTTCTTTACTGCCATGTCAGTTACAGAATTTTACCAGATAGCCTAAGATAGTAAGGAAAATATTTAAAAAGGCCATTATTATATACATAAAAGTAAATAAACTGTAAACAGGCTAATAAAATATACTTTAGGTGGAAATATATGGAGCAACTAAGAACTTAGGATGTAGTGAAAGGTTTCAATATTAGTGAACATTGTGAGGAATTCTTCATTTAACACTAAAATATAATCTTTACAAAACTTATGATTTATAAAATTCCAAAACATTTAATTTTCCATTCACTTATTTAAGAATTGGTATTAAGAATTTAAAAACTATAATTATAACAATAATTTAATACATTATAATTTTTTGTGTGGTTGAAAAAGTAAAGTAGTTTGTATGGTAAAAGAAGTCAAAGTTGCCTATAAGTTATTATTTCAAAATTATTATTTTGGAATTAAACAAACGAAGTTAGCTCAATATTTCTATCAGTTTGAAGTTCTTAAAGCAAGTCTTTTTACTAGTTTAAGTAACGGTTTATTTAAATATTAGAATTGGTATAAATGTTTACTACTTTTTAATAACTATCATCAAACAAGTTTAAAAGAATCAAATAACGTCTGATTTAATCAGCACAAAACAATTGGTCCTACTAGACAAATAAGTCAACTTCGTCGCACTAATTGCGTGTTTGAGAAAATTCGAATTTAGTATGTCTATGTTGTACTGAACTTTGTAAATAGTTGGTATACATTCGTTGAACATTCTATAAGAATCACTACACTTGTATTTAGTTTCACAGTGAAGGACCTAATAAACAAAATACTTGTTTAATGAACATTGATTCGAATCCGATTGAAGTGTGGCACGGAGTGTTGGGTGAGGCATCCATTTCAACAATCAACAAAGTTATTAAATTTAGATTCAATAATTGTAGCCACGGATCACTTTTATAATTAATATTAAATTATAAGTAAATTCATAAGTAAACTCATTGTTGTTTTTTCCTTTCTAAAACAATTATAATTTCGGACAATTGTCCATCATCAGGTTCTATAAAAATATTACGTACACATAATAACATACACATAGTACCGGTTCAACAAACAATAATTATCATATATAATAATCTAATTAAGAATTCCAACTTTCGTATGTAGGCAATAGACGAACTCATAAATCTTCTCAAAACGACCGTAAAGCAGAATTATTTCAATATAAGTAATGAATATTTCTTACAGAACTACGAACTAGCCATGGGTTAACCCCTATCTAATATATTATCTGAAATATTAATAAACTATATTGATAATAATTTCCTATCTGCAGACTCTACACGTATAAGGGTAAAATAATTTTCTATAATGGATAATTATGTTGATACTATTATTCTATTTAATGGTAGCGACAGGCAATTAAGACTCTTAATCTTAACTAAATTCATAAAATACATAATAAATAATGTACACCTGAACCTCACCTTTATATTCGAACCCGAAAATAACAATGGTTTGAATGACTTAAAACTGAACATATCTCGGAACTACACTGAAGTTGCATTCAACATCTATAGAAAACCTACAACAACAGATAAATTCATACGTAATACTTCACCACCCACTAGAGCAAAAACTCGCAGCATATAATTGTCTTGTACCCATGTCACCCATAAATTATGAGAGAAAAAGGAATATCATCACATAGCACAGGCCAATGGATACAAGACCACTACCGTGGATCAATTAATAAGTAAACACAACAAAAAGGTTAAAAAAATAACAACTAAGCCAAATAATAAAGAAAAGAAACAATACTTATCACGTGAATATGATAACATGTTCAACAACGCCCTAAGGAATATAATGGCCAGCAACAAGATCATTATCACGTTCCGTACCACTAACAAGCTGTAACTTCTATTAAAACCAAAAACCAGATCAAAAGTTGATGCATAGAAAACAACTGGTGTCTACAAGTTAGTATGTAAAGATTGCCCAAGTTTTTACATAGGATAAACTGGACGTCCCTTTAACATACGGTTTAAAGAACATTATTTTGCCACATAGCAACCTTAGGACTATTAAATCCACGTATTCTGAACACCTTATCAATAACCTCCATGCATATACCGATATTAATACCAACACGAGTATATTACATAAATGTAAAAAGGACATACTTTACACGATTTAGAGGAATTTGAAATTTACAAAGCCTCAAAAGCTGAACCCAACAACAAATTAAACGACCAACTGTCCTTTAATTCAAATATATTGTATGATACGATAATTACAAGACAAGGGTCCAATGTCATTGCCTAACCTAACTTCGTTCAGTACAAATGCAACAACCGACGTGCACGTCAATGTTCGGTGTCATAAATTGCGCGTTTGAACTTAACGAACATGGAGTGAACTATGTGTTCTTATGATATTATATGTACGTGATATTTTATATAAACTGATGATGGACAAATGTCCAAAATTGCAATTGTATTAGGAAGAAAAAACAACAAGGATCAATAGACGCGAGTATTCGCTTATAATTTAATATTAATTATTAATTACTCAAACCTATTATTATACTACAGGACGTTTTTGTGGAAATTGTGTTCCACTGTTATTATCACTGTTACGGAAAGGATACACAAAATCTGAGCTCGAGACAGGTATCCGGCGAGAGAGGGAACCATTGAAATCCCAATTACAAAATCATAAATCCTCAACCCCCTTCTTACGACCCCATCTCAAAAATTAGTAGTGGACAAATTTAGCTTGTGATATAAAATTAAAACCCTTTAACAACCATACATTTATGTGGTAAGAAAATATAAATCGGCTAACGGATTCGTTCTGTACGTTTAAAAAACGTGTTTCGTATAACTTTATACTATTGAAAAAGAAGGGAAGAGATATGCGAAATCCGATCTCAGTATAGTTATTCGCCGTCAGGGGGACTTTAGCAAACAGTTTTGTTGTGAATAATAATAAACTCATTCTAAATTTGCCAAGTTGGTTGCTATGGTAATAAAGTGCTTTTAATAACCGTATTTTGGTTCGGTATAAGCCTAACGTAAAAAAATATAATGTTAAGTTTTCGATCCAAATACGCAGTTTTATTTATAATACGCGGTACAAGATGTTTGATTTATAAATACTGTAATCCTTTTTATTTATTTTTTATTGTGTTTGCTTTTATTTTGTCAACCACCCTAAAACAACTGTTGGATGTGAATAATAATAAGCTGATTATACAATTTTTCAAGTCGGTTGCTACGGTAGTGAATGCAAATGCATTCAACAAAGATACGTTGCTAAGCTTTTCATCTGAATCAGCTGTTTTATCTTTTATAGGGCTGCTGGGAGTGAACCACGAAGTTTTAAGCTTTAAAATAAAAATATTGCTAAATCCATTCTTAGGTCGTGTCTTTGATCCATTAATTTATACCTTTACAATTTTGTTTTTTTATCTTTAGTAGTTTTTATTCTGCGTCTGCCATTCATTCAGTCAGTCAGGTTAAAACCGCTTACAGAGGGTGATTTTTTTTTAATACTTACCACCTCTTTTATTTAAAAATACTCTGAATAAAAAAGTGTTCGAGACAAAAAAAAAATACCATGAGTTTTTATAAGGGCTACATGGATACTCCACGCCCGAATATAATACAGAGTGTTACAAAAAGGTTGGGCTGGCTATGTAGATTCAGATTCTACATGCAAAAAAAGTCAAAAATGTAGTATAACATTTTTTCGATTTCGGCTTAGTTTAGCCGTAATCCGCCATTTTGCTTTTGTACAAAAACTCACTGTAATTCTGGAAATAGATAAGATATTGAGTTAAAATTTGGAGTAAGAATTTGATATGTTACGATTAAAAAGTGTACCAAACACAAAGAATTTATTTTTATAATTTTCAAAATGGCGGCCGTTACAAATTTTTAACGTGGAAAATCTTGAAAACCGTTAACTTTACAAAAAATTTACAAGAGACAAAATATTTTCCTTTTTTAACGACAGACAAAATGCTTTTTTTTTTGTAGTTTCAGTAGGTCAAAGGATAACCGAGTTTGTCTACAACAACCAAAAATTAAAATTGAACAATTTGCAGTTTTTCTAGTCCCTAGGTTTAATGGAATTTTCCTTTGAAAATTTTAAATGGCCGCTATTTAACAATTTATTAACCAATTTTTGCAATTAAAGTGTCATTCGATTTGAAAATTCCATTTCTAGAAAATTCCATTTCTAGTCCCTAGGTTTAATGGAATTTTCCTTTGAAAATTTTAAATGGCCGCTATTAACCAATTTTTGCAATTAAAGTGTCATTCGATTTGAAATGAAAAGAGCTTCAAATTTAGTGTCTAGTACAATTTTGTTTTAATAGCTGGTTTTCATGGAATTTGACTTTACAAATTTTAAATGGCCGCCATTTTGAAATTAAATGAGTCTGATCAAATATATTTTTGGAAAATGTTTATAGCTATAGAGTTAAAGTGTATACCAAGTTTCAAAAAAATATCTCCAAGGGCTTTTGAGTTATTAATTTTTTTTTTTAATAAAAAACGGCGGATTACGGCTAAACTAAATCGAAATCGAAAAAATGTTATCTACGTTTTCGACTTATTTTTGCATGTAGAATCTGAATCTGCATAGCCAGACCAACCGTTTTGTAACACCCTGTATATGCATACACAAACTCTAATCTCGGAACAATTATTCTCCTTCAGGGGGATCCTTAGGAAACCTATTTACTTAATCTCAAATCACTCCCCCTCCTAACACCCCATCTCAAAAATTTGTAACGATTACATACGGTTTGTGATACATCAAATTGAAGCCCTTTAGAACCCACGAATTTCGTTGGTACGAAAGTAACATTTTTCTAACGCGTTCCTTCGTTTAGCTTAAAACGTTTTTACTATTATTTTTGTTTGTGATATCACTTTGGATAAATGTATAGAAGGAAAAACAAAGTTTTGTTTACTGGTCAAAAACCAAAATGAATTAGTGTACGAATTGGTAACAATCATTACAGATATTAAGGTTTCGAAAGTGCACAGCAGACATCATCGTTATTTCTCCAGTTCAGATTAGCAATCTATGTTTTACAAATACTCGACTTAACCATGTTCTCCACGAATTAAAACCAATCGCATGTTCCGGAGATATGCATTACGATACGCTTGTTTTGCAGTAATTTACTTTGACAGTCTGTCAATCAATCACCGGTGATTCACTGTGTGGCGTTTTCCAATAAACTAAATCTGAACCAATGGTGTGCGAATATTGTGGTCGCTTTTCACGTCAACCTACTTTGATAGGCGATTCTCTCTAACAGCTTCCGCGTGCTTAAACTCTCCTGCAACAGTTATCAGACGTGTTGCTCTGAAATAAAGTCAGGCAATCGAAGTATAACAATAATGTAAACTCTTTATTAAGAGAGTTATTGTTAAAAATGTAATTTGTTTGGAATAAAATGAGCACAGAATACTCAGAAATACAAAAATTGTATTACGATTTTTCATGTTTATTATTTTATTAATTCTATACAAGGTTGTTGAGGAAAAGAATTACCATTTTAATAATTAATTTCAAGTTAGGGCAAAGGGGCTTAAGTCAGAAATTGTTAACGATTCAGGGAAAGCACTCAATGTTTTGACAAACTCATGGCTTGCATTGAAGTATTTTTTTTTTATTATTATAATTTAAGAGAAGGGGCAAGATAGGCAATATGGTAGCACGTAATTCAAGTGCTGTTTTGTTCTCAGTTCTTATTGACAAGCCATGATAGCTGAGTGGTTAGCGTAGAATCTTCCTGATCAGAAGATATTGGGTCGAATTTCGACTATACCAGGTAACTTTTCATATCTGTGGTTTGAGGGTAGGAGGGCGGAAGTAAAGCAAACCGTGGTTGGCTTGCTTCCAAGTTGACAGGATGTGATTAGTTACCTGGTCTCCGGCTGTGGATGTTTTGCATAATTTTTATAAGATTATAACTATGTATGTGTATATATATATTTATTTTAAAAAAACCACAAAAATTAGTTGTTTATATAACTTCGACTTTTTTTAAATTGAAGTTTGACCGCGTAACCATTGAAATCACAAACAATATGTATTTGATTCATACAATAACAATTCGTTAACAATTTCTGACTTAAGCCCTTTTGCCCTAACTTGAAAGAATATCAAACACACAATTATAAGCGAAACTGATCTTCTGAATGAAGATTCAGAATAAGCGGAAATAGTTGTTATTGTTGTGGTTGCTGTGGTGATTTGAGTTATTTATTTGTTAATTACATTTTGTACAGGATGTTAGGTGACAAATATGCAGTATTTATGCAATGATAAAGTATATGATGCGATAATGAATTGTACCGAATTATTTGTGTTGTGTATACATTTGTTTTTTAAAATGTGTTTAGTGTTTTACAATTGACGAGCATTGTATAAATGCCATTTTTCTTAATGAATTTTAATTCGACAATGCCTGAACAATAGGCGAAACGCACGTCATCACTTAAACGGTGGCCAAAGAAAGGACCGCGAGCAGTATACGCAAAAAGGTATTTATAAATTTAAAAGAAAATAACACAGAATAGGAAATAGAATATTTGGCAACTTCAGGGATAAGACCGTTTTGAGGTGGCAGACGTAACAACCTGTAAGGATTAAGAAAGGA
>JAGFPH010007363.1:7079-22979 GCA_018207615.1 Philaenus spumarius | reverse complement strand
AACTTATTTCATAGATCCTAGCAGATATAAATTGTATAATAATTACTTCATATTTCACTGTGAAAATAGTAAGTTTGTAAAATATATCAGAAACCCAAATTTAATTTTGTTTCCTATTAAACATTTTTTTAAATACAATTAAAACATTAAAGGAATCATCTTTAGTACCAAAATCATTAAGATTTAAGCAGCTTAATTTTCGTAAACTAACAGATTTTTTATTTGAAAATGTATTTTCACACTGTGCTTTAAAAGATGTAACGAAAATTTAAGATTTTAATTTCGTTCAATCCAAAATCCTTATGGCACTTAGTTGCTTGTTCAACATATGCTTTACTATCGTATCATACCTGTTAGAAAAAGCATCTATCATCTAAAATGTGAAAATGTATACAATAAAACCACAGATCAAGCACAGAAGATATATAAGTAACTGGCTGGCCTGACCCGGCTTTGCACGAAGAGACAAATCAAAGTCAAATGTATATTAACAATAACATATATAAATAAATACATTATACTATGTATTTCTTTTGGGGATTTTTAGTAACTTTAACCTCCTCAAACCCTCACTAAAATTTCGAATGTTTTGAAAACCTTTCTTAGCGATCACCTAGGGCTCTAGAGGAAGCTACATACCAAATTTCATTAGAATCAGTTCGGTGGTTTTTGAGATTTACAGATAAATGACAAACAAGCTTATCAATCTGACAATTTCTTGACCACTTTCCTACCCGTATCAGATAAACACAAGATGTACACATCTTATCACCTTCTACTAAGAAACAAGTGTGCTGTTGTGATCTATATTGAAACTAAAGGAAATAAAACACTGTTTATAAATACCATTTTAGCTAAAACACATTTGAATATTTTACCATAATGTACAGAAAAATTTAATGTATTAAATTAATGGTAGTCCAATATGTATATTCAGTACCTAATATGTGTTACAAAATACTAGGGGAAACCCCTGCTTGCTCCGCACGCCAACCCCGTTGGAACACTCCATATACATAATCATGTTATGTTTTTACAATAAAGGTATAGGATTAATAATAACCCCAAAGCTAAGATGGTAAATAATGTTAAATGTTCAAATCAAATTACGTCGTATATTTTATAACAGCGGTTAAAATAAAGGTTAAAGAATAAGCAAGGCTAAGGTCTACACTTTAATAAAAACCTAACCTAAAAGTTAGAAATACAAATAATTTCTTTAAAGTTTGAAATCAGCTGTTAATGGAAATATTAGTGCAAACGGTTGTTTTATCTGTTTTTTTACTCCATTGGTTGCCATGGTAATGAATGTAAATTCATTCAAGAAAGATGAGTTGGTCTATCAGTCTAGGCCTAACCTAAGATTTTTTTCCGACTAAATTTACAAATATTGAAATATAAAATGTTTATATTAAAATGAATTATGGCCTATGTATGTTACTCATAGTTAGTGTAGCTTTTTATTAGTAAAACTATTTTTTCAATCGGTTGAGTAGTTCCAGAGATTACCCCCTAGATTCAAATGAAAAAACAAAAAAACAAGCTTTATCTCTTTATAATATTAGTATAGACAAGAAATATCCTCCAGTAATCGAAAACTTGTAAAAAAATTAATAATATTTTTTTAAGAGTTAATTAGACCATAATCTTTAAGAACAGTATTCAGTGTATTGTACGGAACAGTGTCATATTGTAGATTGATGACTATATTTTGAAAATGATTTGTGTCTTGTCTGGACTGGGGTTCAAGTTGAATTAACAATAATTGTGATTTAATTACTGGTGATCTTGGAACTGTACAAGTTTGAGATTGTTCCCCAGGAAAAAAGGTGCATGTTTACTCAACAAGGTTATCGTAGTTGGTCCACATGACTTAGTGCATTAAAATTAACCTAGTTTTCTTCTAACAATACCAGACTAACAAATATTGAAGTTGTTAATAAAAAACATTTTAACTCTTATCACCAACTTTCGAAAACCAAAGAAATGGAGATATTGCTTGAGACGCTTTCAAAACGTTTGGATTTAGAAGCAGCGTGTCGAATAGCATGTAGTAAGTTAATTTCCGCTGGAAAATTTCTACCCATGTTGATGATACAATGAAGAAGAATACTCCGAACTTTTGTAGACAATAGAGCAGGACCATTTTCAGTCGCACGGCGACAATGCTTTTCGCTCGACTCTCGATAGAAGAGTGTTCTAGTGCTTTTTTGAAAGATACCAGCTTCTTTATAGTGTTTGGCGTTAGCTAACTTGAAGCACCTGCTTAGAAAGTATAGTTTGATCACGCAGCTGAATCGCTGATGTGAGTGGGGCGAATTTCCTAAATTAGGTTTTTAATGAATTCTCTACGAGTGGAAAATTGATAAATTGACAAATAAAAAAAGTCCTTGCTATCCATTTGTTGAAATATTATCACTAGGAATTGTACTTGCAGAACTAATCAATATAATTTTAACTTTAGCCAATTGGCCGGCGTAATCAATGTGTAAACGCTCCCAATTATCATCAAGTACATTCCAAAGACTTGGTGGATTACTTTTGGTGTGAGCACAATCTTGACAAGTTTTAACAAATTTGCTTTAAATTGCTTTATTTTCATTATTTTGAGATTGGTTGAATGTAATTAATTTAGGAAGCATTTTGGGTATTAATACATGAAATTTACGAAAAACATTTCATAGCTTGTATAAGGCTCATCTGTTGCATTGGATGGAAGCCGATGTAAAAGATTTCGTTGGTGTGGGTCTGGTGAAGTTTCGCGAGATATAGTTCTATAATGCATTATTACATCTTATATTAGAAAAATGGTATGAGCATAATATAATTAAAAATCTTCTTCATTGATTGTAATATATGTTGAAAAACTTGATTGAATTAAGATTAAGAATTTCAGAACTGGAAAATATCCGATTAGAAAAATAATTGTAACAAAATGAACAATACATAGGTAGAAATTAATTAAAATTAGTTGGATTATGGAAAACTATAGTTCACATGTGAGTCTCTTTACATTAAAAACATGTATCTGGTTCTGTTCCATAATTTCTAATAATTAATTATAATAGCCTAACACGCCAGGCAGGCGTACAATACCGCTTAATTCGAATTTACGGTGCGCACTAATTATTCTTTTATAGCTAAGACAGGTTTTCTTTTCCTTTCGGTGGTTCGTTTTAATTTGACAAAGGAAAGTTGTTACCGGACTATAAAAGTAACTTGTAAAGGCAATAAATTACGTGCATCTTTGTTAAAGCAAAAATAATTACAAAACTTTGGCGCAATAAAACTGAGCTGCCCAAACTTGTATTCGTATTCGTGTTAAAGATTGGTTTTTGCACGTTATAACGCAGAGTGTTTGGAATTGGGTAAAAGTTTGCGGGGATTTGTTGTAACGAAGGAGAGAGTAACAGGGTAAAAGTTTAATTGGTCTGGGTCCTGATGTATGAAATACGAGCGCTGTACAGGTGCAAATAAATATAGAATACAGGTTTCTAAACGAGTCATGGTGTACTCATAATGCTTCGATATCTGTTGCGCAACTAGAGTTTGGATAAAAAGTTTCAGGTTGCAAAGTATTAGTTCAAAAGTAGACAGCCTATTTTGATAATTGACTATTAAAATGACGCTGATGTCCAATAATATGATACGAAGTTGTTAGGATGTACAATATGCAAAGCTATTCTTGTTATTTATTTCTTAATATTGTCGTTTCATTTTCTTATAAACTCTACTGAAAAGTTTAACTTTAAAATTGTTGTCATTTAAAATTAATCTGTGTTACAGCGCCTAAAATAAGGTAAATTTATTGCTATAATTTTTTTTAATGGTCTACCAAATAGGCGAGGAAATTTGGCACGAAACCCAGGAAATTTGCACACAAAGACGGATTTAGATGCGGTTTTTTGCATTCTCTTCGTTAGCTCATTTAAAAAGTTTGTCCATATTTGTTTTGAGGAAAACGATTGAAAATGCATTTGTGCATCGAAAAGTGTATTCTTTCAACTGCATATTTTTAAGTTATGGGAAAAAATTCATATCTCCTACAAAAAACACCCAAACTATACGAAAGTTTGCACCCGGGAGTGAATATCTTGTCCAAATTAGCCCTCTGTACACCTTGAGTTCCCGTTTAACTTCAGGAGCTAATGAAGAGAATGCAAAAAACCGCATCTCAATCCATCTTTGTGCGCAAATTTCCCGGGTTTTGGGGATTTTTGTGCCAAATTTCTTCGCCTAAAAATAAACTGCATACGTTTGGAAAATATTTAACCAAAAAACCAGCGAAGTAAATGATTTTTATCTCATTTTATTTATTGTATAGTTTTTCCATATTTTGCCTATAGTAATTCTAGTTTTCGACATTTTTGCCGCAGTACTTGTGCAAATAAAAGGTATTAATTATAAGTGAATTTTTACTCACGTCAATGATCCTTGTCTGTTTTTCTCTATCTAAAAAACAATTGCAATTTCGGACTTATCAGTCCATCATCAGGTTATATATAAAAACACTACGAACACAAAATAACATACAAACAACACATATTCACTCCGTTTGGAGATCGTAAAAGTTCAATGCGCACTGTCGTATCGCGAACATTGACGTGCCCGTCGTTTGGTAAATTAGCACTGACTGACGCTGGGGTAAACAGTACCGTAGGTACTCCCTCCCTGTCTGGTAATTATCGTATCGAATAATAAGTTTGATTGAATGATTGTTGGTCATTCAATATATTGTTAGGATCGGACTTTGAAGCTCTGTAAACTACAAATTCTTCCAATGCGTCCTTGAGTGTGTCCTTTTCTACATTTGTGTACTATACTCAGGTTGGTGTTGATGTCTGTATAGGAATGGAGGTTATTAATAAGATGTTCTGCGTACGTGGATTTTATAGTCCTCAGGTTACTGGGTGGTAGATGTTCCTTGAACCTTATGTTAAAGGACGTCCGGTTTGACCTATGTAGAAACTAGGGCAATCGTTACAAGCCAGTTGCGTTATTAGTTTCGGTTTTTGTTTTAAATAACGATTTTAATTTGTTGGTTATACGGTAAGTAACTATTGTATTGTTCTTGGCCATTATATTTCTCAGGGTGTGATTGAATATGTTGCCGTACTCACATGATGCGTATTTTACCTTCTTTTTTACTATTATATTTGGATCTGTAAGTGCTTTGTGGGTCTTTCTATTGTGTTTCTCTATTAATTGGTCTACAATGGTAGTCCTGTATCCGTTGGCCTGGGCGATGTGCTTAATTAGGTTTCTCTCTTTCTCATAGTTTTCGGAAGACATGGGGATGGAAGTCACGGTTATCAGAGGCTAGAAATTTAGTGAATAACAAACGAGGAATTTAGTCGGGGAATTTAGCGAGATAGACAATGTGTTCTACTTATATACATGTATAATGTAGATATATTTAGGGTAAATAATTTTTTTCTTAATTATTTACGGTTATCTCCTTAACCATCCCGGGGTACCGGGTTTGTGGGGGGACAGTAGGTTATAAATTGCTGGCCTTATTGTAGAGTTCCCTTTTAATTGTTACATTTTCGTAGGTCCTAGCGTGGCCAATTCGGTTATGTATCGTGCCCCGACAATTTAATAAGTTTATGTATTAATAATACAAAGATTATTAATACAATTGTTAGTTATTAATAGCCTCATCAATGCCGGCTTTGGATCCAGAAATGGTTTGGCGAACTAGAATTGCCAAGAATTGATAAATAAGATGCACGAGGCCCATATATAGTTTCATTCGTATAATCGAGGCTGTGATTGATCCTACACATGTAAACAAAATTACAAAGTATGGGTGAGATAGTACCAAATGGGTCGGCGTGCAGAATACTCCCTAGAGTCAATGTATAGAGTTTACAGTTTGTCGTGCACTTTTATGTTACTGGTTCTTTCCTCGTTAGATCGGCACAAATGATAATTTTAGACGAACTCGTTCTTACTACTTTAATAATAAATGTGAGTATTTAAATAGTTTCCTAGGATATACATAATTCATATCTGCTTTCTATAGCAACAAAACGTTTAGACAAATTTAGTACCAATCCAACTATCGGTTCATTTTACTTTCTCCACCCTGTACGTAGTATATGAAGAAAGTATTGTTTTCGTCCAAATTTTCGAATTTGAATTTTTAGTGGAGTTATCTGTTTTGGTGCTCCCTGAACCCCCAAGAAATGTTTAGTGGAATTATCTGTGTTGGTGCTCCCTGAACCCAAAAATATTTTTAGTGGAATGTTTTGTTTTAGTGCTCCCTGAACCCAAAAAAGTGTTTTTTTTTGTGATGTCTGTCCGTGTGTCCGTGTGTCTGTAAGGATGTGTACAGAGCTAGAGACCATACCAATAGTCCGTTTTTGATGAAATTTGGTATGTAGGTGTAGTTCTGGAATATCTCCAGGTGTTTATTTCATTTTTTCAAATTTTTGATTTTTAAATGGTTTTACCCCAAAAAATGACCAAAAAAACAATAAAAATAAAAATTTCTCAACAACGGCTCTAACGATTTTGATAAAATTTGGCTTATTTGTAGCCCTTAATGTACCCTACCATACCCAGCATCTTTCTAAAAATTCTCGTTTAGATAATAATAATAATAATAATAAATGATTTTTTTGTGGGTTTTAGCCAAAAAGGCAGATGTTTTTCAAAATTGTTCAAAACCTTTTTTCGTGCATCTATACAGGCCTAATTGACATGTTTGGTGCAAATTTGTTTGAAATCGATCGAATAGTTTAAATAATAATAATAATATAATATAATATGGATGTGTGTTACATGCATCTAATATTTTCCATGGTAACATTTTCCTACTTTTGCAATTCTAAATAACCACCTCCTATGGTACTCTTGTGAAGGTATAAAGTTTCAACTGGGAGAAAGTATGTGGCAGTTATCTGGTACCGTTTATTTTAAAGCGTGTATCAAGTTCGGGAATAAACTGTTCTTAGAGCCATCCAAAACAAAATGAATCGAAGAAGCTTTTAAATCAAAGAAATTGCACGAAAATAATGTATTTTGATTTTCTTTTTATATTCAGAAGAAAATAGTGTATAACAGGACGTCACGTAAATGAAAAGCACTAAGAAGACAAAACAAAACACCTTAATGGTTATCTTAGCATGAAGTGAGGAAATAAACAACAGAATGCCTGAAGTCAAGTAAGATATCAACCTTGTTTTATGAAAAAAAAACTCGAGAAGTACTTTTCTTGTGCAGGTTTATTGTTCGTAGAAACTCGAGCGTTTCGCAAAGTAAATATAATACGGGAGAGAAGAGAAACATAAGACCGAGCTGAAGTTGTTAAATCTGAACTTGGTTCTAAACTTCTAGAGCTGGTTATTAATAGGCACCCAGTGGTAAGTTACAAACACTCTAAGCAGTCGTAAATTAACACGAATTAAATTAAATTAACACCTTGTTTTATTGTAAAATTGTGTTGAAGTAGAATACATGTGCTCGCTTCTCAATCTTGCATTTATAAAGGTCGTTAAAATCATGATTAAAATGATACAATTTTAATTTTGTTCCGTCAACTAGAAAGTTTTATCAAAGCAAACATTAAATTAAGTTTTATTAAATTATACATTCTCGGGAGGAACCAGTGCATGTCTCACAAGTACGGTATTTAAGCTAAATGGAAAAAGCACTAAAAATGGATTTTTCACAAAGGTACGTGTTCAGTATAAATTTCCTTTAAAGCCCATAAATACCTAAAACGCCACCATTTTTTGTCAAAATTTTATCTGCAGCGCTTTCGAAAATAGAGAAGGTTAAAGTACCATTTTCAAAGATATCTTGACTACTAATCACAAACTGTGTAAAATTGTGTTTTTGATATCCCCAGTTATAACCCAATTCAAAAATACCCCTACGGAAATATCAAGAAATATATATTTTTAAATATTAAACTTAGCTCATCAAAATTCAAAGTTAAATATTTTTGGAATTTTGATTATTGAAATGTATTAAGGGTCGGTTCTAGCTGTCGGCCATGTTGGCTGACACTCCATAACGCCAATGTTAAATTAAAATCCAAATTTTTCCTTTATTTTTGATCGGAAAATTATAAATATGTCATTAGCATATGTCATTTTAAAGCTATGGTCAATATGCATGCAAATGGCTTTTTCAAAACTAAGCAAAATATTTTGTTTAATATTTATTAACAATTTAAGACATTGATTTTTAATATTTGTTTATGTTGTCACTATTAATTATAGCGAAAAACTACCAAGCCATTCGCATGAAGAATTTCGTCCGCAAGAGTTTGGTATTTTTTTTAAAACGCTATTTGAACAATTGCGGGTATTAAATGGATTTAGGCTGAGTAATGTCCGTGTAACCTACCGCCGCTATAGGGTGATTTTAAATATTTTTTTACTTTGTAACTATTAACTATAGCGAAAAACTACCAAGCCATTCGCATGAAGAATTTCATCCCCAAGAGTTTAGTATTTTTTTAAAACGCTATTTGAACAATTGCGGATATTAAATGGACTTAGGCTGAGCAATGTCCGTGTAACCTACCACCGCTATAGGGTGATTTTAAATATTTTTTTACTTTGTAACTATTAATTATAGCGAAAAATTACCAAGCCATTCGGATGAAGAATTTTGTCCCCAAGAGTTTGGTATTTTTTAGAAAACGCTATTTTAATAATTGCGGGTTTTAAATGGATTTAGGATGAGCAATGTCCGTGTAACCTACCGCCGCTGTACTGAGTCGCAGGTTGCTTTCTGTTTTACTAGAGCCGACCCTTAAAGTGGGTTCGATTGATTTAAAACCTTCTTCCGTTCCCGAGAAATTTTATTGACGGACAATCGAGTGTGACAACGGTTCTAGTAACCGTTTGATTCTTAGTAGTTTGTGTTGGGGTACTATCAAAAAGTTCTGAACCTATTTGAATAATCGTCAAATTCGTGTATAATTCAGAAATTAACTTTACGTTAATCATCATAAACTATTTAGCTATTCAGAAATTTGTATTATAGTATTAGAAAAATGTACATAATTTCGTAAACTTGTGCAAACACTTAATTGCAGAACCACAGAGCAACGAGTATTTTGTGTTAAAGTGAAAAGGACCGACCAGCTATCACTGTCGGAAAATAATTTATACAACTAAACAATTTAATCGTTCTTGGTCTTTGGAGTCTTTTGCCCCAAACCTTCAACTTCAAAAATATGCCATACATAGAATAAACACATTTCATACAAATAGCTGAATATCACCCTAGTAATAAATATGCGTTTATAAATGAATATTTTAACTTACCATGTTAACTTATATGTTAATAATTAGTCATTTATAAAATACAATAATTAAAAGTTTATTTTTTAATTATGTGTGGAAAAATTCCATAAACACATAGCTCAAACGCAAAGTTTAATTAAACCTGCCAATATTTGTAAATTGAATTTTGAGATAAGGCTTTCCAAAACAATATGAATTAAAGATGGCAATTTTAATGTTTGTTTTTATTAATTATTTTATTTGTACTCAAACATTATAAAGATAAGAGAAACATAATTATTGGGTTATAATAACATTAAATAATAATAAATCCTAAAACTAAAATACAAATTACAGAAAATAACTCAAAATAAAAGTTAAAACACTATTATAAAGTGATGGAATATAACTTGAACACAGGATCTCACACTAATCCTTTTATTAACTCGTTTCAACGACAAAGTCGCCATCTTCATTGAGGTACAATACTCAAACTATAACTTATTATCAAATGTTCAAAATGAACTTTACATAGTTTAAACGTGTAACCAACGCCTTTAATACTTCTAAAATGTTTTAGAATTTTGACGTTTTTCTGGCATATTAAAAAGTTTTTTTGCAGACAAACTACTACAATTCCTTAAAAAAGTCTTATTACTTTGGTACAGCATGTTGCGCACCACTCCTAAGTCTCCTTCTATCTGTTTACTGAGACTAATTTGATTTTGTCTCAACCTAAACATTTTAATATTTAATGAAATACCCACAGTTTTTCAATTACACATTGAATACAAAATTTTTTTTAAATGAAACTACACATGTTTTGTATATATTTGAAAATAAAAATTTCTACATAAATATATAAACTACGATAAATTATGATGCTTACGATAATTACCATACGAGCGGAGCCATTGGTGTATGACATGTTCAAGATTTAAACTCACCCCAAGTTATAAACAATTAAATCAAATAATTATCTCCAAAGAAATAAACGGTGCCAGGAACTGGCACATACTTACTTTCTCACAAACATATTTAAATTATTAAAAAGATTCACTATGACTTGTAGGGTGGGGTGGGAGAGGTGATTTTTTTATTAAAGTAGGAGATTAACTAATAAATATAATTATTATTATCTAGAGAGAAAACTATTCGATCGATTTCGAACAAATTTGCACCAAATACGTCAATTAATTAGGCCTATATAGATGCAAAAAAAAGGTTTTGAAAATTTTTGAAAAACAACCCTCTTTAAGGCCAACAAACCCCCAAAAAATCAGTTATTATTATTATATTATTAGCTAAACGAGAATTTTTAGAAAGATGCGGTTTTTTGCATATGTTAGGGTACATTAAAGGCTACAAATAAGCCAAATTTTATCAAAATTGTTATAGCCGTTTTTTTATAAAAAAATAATAATAGATTTTTTGGGGTTTTTTGCCAAAAAAAGGTTTGTTTAAAAAAAATTTCAAAACCGTTTTTCGTGCCTATACAGGCCTACTTGACATGTCTGGTGCACATTTGTTTGAAATCGATCGAATAGTTTTCGCTCTAGCTTTGTATACATACAGACATACAGACATACATACATAGGCCTACATACATACATACATACATACATACAGACATACAGACAGACATTTTGTATAAACCACTTTTTTGGTCTCAGGGGGTCCCAAAACGGATATTTCCACAAAAATCTCAACATCGATTTTTTTTGCGATTACTATACTTTCTCTATACTATAGTATAGTGAGAAAGTAAAAAGAATAATAACCTGTTCACTAACCAGAAACTAACTCCGAAGTTTAAATTAGTTACATTGCCCGTATATAGGAAGTCATGTTCACCTTGAAGCGACTCCCCTTCTCTTGTCTGCGTTATCCATTCACTTTATAATGAAAGGAGAAGATTAAAGGTGAGAAGAAATTAAAGTTGATGAATCAAAGCTTGAGCTCTTGCATAAAGTAGCCCTGGTGGTGGTTAAAGTAACTACTGCCCTTATCCTTTCACAACTACGCGAGAACATGCACAATGCTTACTCTATAAATGATTTTATAAAGATTAAAACACATACGATCGGCAGTTGAATATGTACTGAAATGGAAATATGAAACTTGATATTTTTCTATAAAGTTTAGAGATTTTTGACTCAATGTTTGGCTGTATGTGCGGCATTGGGTAATACTGATTTATCAAAGGTAAACGGCAACATTTTACAGGGTGTTTCAGAACTATGGGGCAATGTATCGATAGCTCATTCTATAGCTAAAAATAAGAAAAAAAGTTAATTTAAACTTCGTTTCCAGATATCCGAAATTTTGTTTTTTACAAAATAGTTCATATCTAGATAACGTTTTCATATCGATTGAGTTCAAATTTGACACGAAGTTTAACCTAACAGTTATCTATCTGAAAAAACACAATCGATTCTATCCAATCATGTATTTCAAAATGGCGGCTGTTTTAAAATTTCAAACCTAAACTGCTAAAAAAACGCACATTTTAATAAAAAATGTCAATATTGCTTTTTTGTAGCAATTTTGATTTGCTATCGGATGGTGTAACTGTCTAAGCAATCGGATAAAGGATAATAGTTAAGTCATATGTAATAATTGGTTTATTCAACCCGGCATCCTATACCAGCAATATCGTATGTACATTTGCTGTCATTATCTTTGACTTAGCTGTTATCCTTCATCCGATTGTTTTGACAGTTACACTAACCGATAGGGAATTAAAAGGGATACAGAAAATGTGTCTTGATGTGTTTTGTTAAAATGTACTGTTTTTTTTAGTAATTTAGGTTTGAAATTTTCAAACAACTGCCATTTTGAAACGAACTATTGGATAAAATTGGTTATTTTTCTTGAGATAGATAATTAATATGTTAAACGTACTGCCGAGTTTGAACTCAGTCAAACCGTTTTTTAGACATGAATTATTTTGTAAAACAAAAACAAAATGGCGGATCTGGAAAACGAAGCGTTTTTGGGATTATGTTTTTATGAACTTTTTTTCTTATTTTTAACTATAGAATGAGCTATCGATACATTGCCGCGTAGTTCTGAATCACCGTATTATTTTGATTCTAAAAAACGAAGTTATGAAAATTATGTTAAATTAACCACAACAATTGTCCTAAGATGGACCCGGAATTCATAAATTTTGTGATATGCCCATAATAGGCACATTTCGGTATTTTAGGTGTATAATTCATATGGCTTTTATAAACCTACAGTTTTTGCAATCGATTGATACAATATGATCTTAGGTTTTTTACTATAAAAAATGTTTGCTTTTTAAACTCCATAAATGCTGACTTTTAGCTGCTTCTAGGGTCTGAAATAATTTCTATTATTTTAATGTCAGTAATGCAATTGTCTGTTGGTAATTAGACTTTATGATTTGTTTTCGTAAACTGGTTTCTATTAAATTAGGTGCAAAAATATGTTATAATGTTGCTCCAAATGAAAACATAAAAAAACTAAATATTTATTAAGAAAATTAGAAAAAAAACATGAGTGTGCGTGATGCTTTTTACGCATGATAAAACGTAAAGTTTATCAACTGCCGGTTTGTACCAACATTTAGTAAATTAAATGATGCAAAAACGTTTTTTCGAATAAATTTAAAACAATTTAAATGACATAATAGTACAATACCTTATACTGTTCCGTCAGGGACCTCTTTTCGGTTATTTATTTGACGCGTTTCGGTATGGCTATCTCATCATCAGAATCTTTCGTTGATGATTCGATATCCGGTAGCCATGAGGTGTACACCTATTAACTGTGTTTTAAAAGTATTGTTGTTTAATACTTAATACTTATTGTTGTGTTTGTGTGTTTTTACTTAATGTTTTGACGATCTCCATTCAACGAGAGGTACTAATGATGGGTTAGACATCCCGAAACGCGTAGAGTAAATAAACGAAAAGAGGTTACTGTCGGCACAATATAAGGTACTGTACCATTATATTACAATTTAGAGACCTTGTTACTGAAACAATGAAGTTATTGATTTAAACGAATTCGATGACGACCAGAGCTCTAACTTTGTTATACATGTTCACAGGAATTGAGTCTTCTTTAATGATCAAACTGTCAAGTTTACCTACTTTGAGTCCATTTTAAGAAATAATCGCTCTACGCTCATAACTGGTAACAATAAATACTTTTACTCTCTCCTCCCTATACGTAGTATATGGAGAAAGTATTGTTTTCGTCCAAATGTTCGAATTTGAATTTTTATAGGGAATTACTGTTTTGGTGCTCCCAGAACCCCCAAAAATTTTTTAGTGAAATTATCTGTGTTGGTGCCCCCTGAACCCAAAAATATTTTTAATGGAATTATTTGTTTTGGTGCTCCCTGAACCCAAAAAAGGTTTTTTTTAGTGATATCTGTCTGTGTGTTTGTAAGGATGTGTACAGAGCTGGAGACCATACCAACGGTCCGATTTTGATGAAATTTGGTATGTAGGGGGAATATATTTAGGCGTTTTTAAATTTTTTCAAATTTTAAGGGGTTTTACCGCCCAAAAATGGCCAAAAAACGAGAAAAATCTAAATTTCTCAAAAACTGCTCATACGATTTTGATAAAATTTGGTTTGGATGCCCTTAATGTAAACTACCATATGCAAAAAACAGCATCTTTCTAAAAATTCTCGTTTAGGTAATAATAATAATAATAACTGATTTTTGGTGGGTTTTGGTCAAAAAGGGGGTTGTTTTTCAAAATTTTTCTAAACCTTTTTTCGTGCATCTATACAGGCCTAATTGACATGTTTAGTGCAAATTCGTTCGAAATCAATCGAAAAATTTTAATAATAATAATAATAATATTTATTAGTTACTCAAGTACTTGAATGTGTCCCCCTATCCTACTTTAATACAATTATGAGTCACAGTGATTCTGTTTAGTAATTTAAATATGTTTGTGAAAAGTATGTGGCAGTTCCTGGTACTAAGAAAGGATTTTAAAATATTTCGCATTTAAGGGTTGAAATAACCCCCAAAACCATAAAAATATTGTTTGTTTTATATTTAAAAAACGATATGGCCTAGGAACGTGGAAGTTGGTACACATATTGGTCTAGAGCAATTGGTCTTAGGCTCTAGGGGTGCACTAAGAAATAATTTTGAAATATTTCGCGTTTAAGGGTTGAAACAACCCCTAAAACCATAAATGTTGGTTGTTTTATATCTCGAAACTATATGGTCTATTAACATCGAATTTGATACACTATTACTCATAGGTGCTAGAGGCGCACTAAGAAAGGATTTTAAAATATTTTACATTTTAATGGTTGAAACAACCCCTAAAAACATAAATATTGTTTGTTTTATATCTCAAAAACGATATGGTGGAATTTGGTGCACATATTGGTCATAGACCATAGAGGTGAACTTGATAGATTGATTAAATTTCAATATAAAGTTATTTAAATGCGATATTTTGCTTACTGATGTTTAATATTTTGAATGAAACTAATATGAAACTTAATATGAATGTGTTTCAATTCTACTTTTGCAACTACTTTTGCAATTGTAAATAATCACCTCCTATGCTACTCTTTTGAAGGTGTAATGTTTCAACTGGGAGAAAGTCTGTGGCAGTTATCTGGTACCGTTTATTATTTTTATCGTTTTATTCTAACCAAAATCGTTAGAATCGTTTCAGGGAAATCATTATTTTTTGATTGAATGAAAACTTCTTATGGCACTTTCGCCACTTTAGTTTACTTGGTAATACCACTTAAATTGACATTGTGCTTCAACATTTTGTAAGTCGTGTGACAATAGGTGACTTGGTAATACCTCTGAAATGGACATTCTTCTTCCTCATTTTGTAAGTTGTGTTAAAATGGTTTATTTCGTATAACCTCTGAAATGGACATTGTGCTTCAACATATTGTAAGTTGTGTTAAAATAGTTTACTTAGTAATACTTCTGAAATGGTCATTGTGATTCCTCATTTTGTAAGTTGTGTTAAAATGGTTTACTTGGTGATACCTCTTAAAAAATGGACACTGTGCTTCCTCATTTCGTAAGTTGTGTTAAAATAGTTTATTTTGTAATACCTCTTGATTACACACTAACAAGCAATCTGTTTTAAGGGTCGGCTCTAGCTGTCGGCCATGTAGGCTGACACTCCATAAGATGTTAAATTAAAATCCAAATTTTTCCTTTATTTTTGATCGGAAAATTATAAACGATATGTCATTTTAAAGCGATGGTCAATATGCATGCAAATGGCTTTTTAAAAATTAAGAAAATTATTTTGTCTAGTATTTATTAACAATTTAAAACATTGATTTTTAATATTTTTTTATGTTGTTACTATTAATTATAGCGAAAAACTACCAAGCCATTCGCCTAAAGAATTTCGTCCCCAAGATTTTGGTATTTTTTTAAACGCTATTTGAACAATTGCGGGTTTTAAATGGATTTAGGCTGAGCAATGTCCGTGTAACCTACCGCCGCTATAGGGTGATTTTAAATATTTTTTACGTTGTAACTATTAATTATAGCGAAAAATTGCCAAGCCATTCGGATAAAGAATTTTGTCCCCAAGAGTTTGGTATTTTTTAAAAAACGCTATTTGAATAATTGCGGGTTTTAAATGGATTTAGGATGAGCAATGTC
>JAGFPH010007362.1:42909-66151 GCA_018207615.1 Philaenus spumarius | reverse complement strand
TCGGCAGTCGGCCTCGTATCAGAAGATGCCCCTACGGTAATATCCCCTACGTGGATTTGAACCAGGCACTTTTGTGGTATTTTACTGGTTGTTTGATTTTGGGGCACTGAACTGTAATTTCATGTAAAAAAAAATGTGCAGGGTATCTTAAAGGAATGTTGTACATTTATTTTTTTTAGAGGAACTGCTAAATTGTTTCATTCTAGTAAGAAAGTCTAAAAAACTAGATACCGGTCGAAAAACGAACTTCCTGTTGTTGGATTCTTTTGCTACAACTCGTCCGAGTGAATTAAACAACGAACGTGTACCAAATTTGAACCAAATCGGACTTAAAATGCGGCCCTTAGAATGCGGTGCTGATTTACCACTCCCGACCTTAGATCTCACTATAAGAGTCACTGTAATTGTTCATCTTTCCTATTAGGCCAGTCGGTAAAGGTCAATTTTGACCAAAAGTACCAGTAATTTGCAATACGGCTGATTTTTTTTTATAAGTACATTAAAGTATGTAGATTAACATTAAAAAAAGTTTACCAGTCTATCGATTTCCCAAAGTCGAAAAAAAAATCGATTATCATTTTTTTTTCGATTATCCTTAATATTTCGAGCTGGGATGAAGATAGAGGAAAATAAAAATACCACGGTGCAGGGGAGGTATTTTTCAATAAAAAAGGTCATATGTATTTATTTCGTCCGAGCAATGGTTTGTCCGGAAAAAATTCGATAATGCAGGTATGTATTTTGCAGCAGGGGAAATCACTAAAAGGGAACATCTTATTCATATATGAAGCGTTGGCTCATTCTAAATTGGCCGAATTTTAATATATCGAATTGAAACTTGACATAGGAGTTAAAATATATATTTTAAACATTTATGCTGAGTCTCAGCTTGTTATCTTGAAAATTACCCGATCTAGAGCTACTTGACTTATTAATGGGTTTCTCGATTTTAGGAGTACCGGACCCACCAATTCATTTTAAACAGCTCCAGTTTAGAAAATTTTCAAAATATCAACCTGAAAGTTTTTTTACTTTTTTTTACATTTTACTGAAAGTTAAATATATATATTCAAACAAGTTCAAGGAGTATAAACCTTTTTCATTATTTACTTTTAAAAGCACAAGTAAATTAAAAATGTGTAATTTTAGACCTTTTTAGATTTTTCATCAAAACGCTTGAGTTGATCAACTGCAGATTAGTCATTTTTTTAAATATAGCTTTTAAAATAAGTATAGCAAAAAACAATTGTATTTTTAACTTCTGTACCAATTTTTAAATCTATATGTTCAAAAATGTCGAAAATGGAGTCGTTGAATCCAAAAGTGTTATAGTTAAAACGAGATAGGTAAAACAGAAGACTATTTTCAAGCGCCTCGTTTTTAAAAATAACAAGAAAAAAATCGTTCATACTTACTAAGAATATTTATACTGGTGTACTCAACTTGTAAAACAAATTTGATGTTGATATTCCAAAAAGTTTCTAAACTGGAGCTGTTTAAAATGAATTGGTGGATCCGGTACTCCTAAAATCGATAATCGAAATCGACTCCTAGATCGGGTCATTTTCAAGATAACAAGCTGAGACTCAGCATAAATGTTTAAAAGATATATATTAACTCCTATACCAAGTTTCAATTCGATATATTAAAATTCGGCCAATTTAGAATGAGCCAACGCTTCATATATGAATAAGAAGTCCCCTTTTAGTGATTTCACCTGCTGCAAAATACATACCTGCATTATCGAATTTTTTCCAGACAAACCATTGCTCGGACGAAATAAATACATATGACCTTTTTTGTTGAAAAATACCTCCCCTACACGGTGGTATTTTTTATTTTCCTCTATCTTCATCCCAGCTCGAAATATTAAGGATAATCGAAAAAAAATGATTATCGATTTTTTTTTCGACTTTGGGAAATCGATAGACTGGTAAACTTTTTTTTATGTTAATCTACATACTTTAATGTACTTATAAAAAAAAATTCAGCCGTATTGCTAATTACTGGTAGTTGTAACCTATACCGACTGGGCTATATGGAAATTGCTAAAAATTAATCGAGTACTTTTTAAGGAATATCAATTTCAATATACAAATTTGCTTAGTTTTTCACGTTTAATATTTTTACCTATGATAAAATTTTTCCTATGAATTTCTACCTCTAAATTAATTTTAAGAAAATAAAGTTTTATATTTTTGTATTTTTGTACACTATTCCTTACACAAAAACAATGTGTACAGATAGCGCCAATTAGGATGGAGCGCGAAGAGGGGGTGTGCAAGTCTCCTACGCCGGCTCCCACCACATTTCCCCTCTCGCGGCGGAGTACAGTCAGAGCCGCCTGCCCTACCTAATTCATGTCTGCTATGTAGTCGTGTTGATTGTATACCAACACTTTTTGGTGGTGACTGTACTGAAGACTCACAATCGAGTAGGAGAGAGTAAGACGTTACAGCGCATGCTCAAGTGACGCTTCCCGCTACTTGGCACTATCTGTACCAACTTTCATAATGCATATTTGTTAAAACGACCCTTTTCAGTGTAACACACCCTTAAATAGAATACAAAGACATACAGATGTATTTAGTATTCCTGTAATATAAATGAGAAATAATTAGTATTAACAATTGATTGCGAGTCGTATTGGCATTATTTCGATGAACCTTTTACGACAAAACGGAAACTCCGTGAAAATTAAACTTCCGAATAAACATTCTGAAAAGAATTTAGCTCGGCCGTTATAATTTTATTGGGGGTAATTGTGGAGGCGGGGTGTAGAAAATGAACTGGAAATGTTTAATGCTCTGGGGTGAATGAAGGCAAATGGGGCTGCGTTTCTTAAGTAACTTTCCTTTTATGACCAATTTAAGCCCGTAAAACTGTGTGAAACGAACGTCCCTCAGTCACCTCAGTGTAAGCGGATTTGTTTCACTCAAAAACGTATTTACGGTTTTATAGAGACAGTTTCAACAGTATTAAAAACAACATCGGTAAGATGGTGTCTAATTAACTTTCTAATGCTGATCTGACTTGAATGTTTCTCAATAATTTACAAATCATATCGTAATTTAAATTTTGAAGTGTTTATTATTAGCGAACTTCTATAGAAAAGATGACCTGTTGCCTATTGCAGTAACTTTATGGTGAAACATAAGATCGGGAGTGGTAAATACTCATGGTCCCCAGAACACGTTTTAGGGTGTTTTGGGAGTTCCTAAAAATGTTATGTAGGCCCATATGTGTGGGGGGTGTGTCTGGGAGGGCGTGTGAGTATTTGCACGTGTGTATTTATGTGTTCGCAGAATTTTACTTCCGATTATGTCTAAGGTTGGTACACGCGTTGGTTTTCTAAGTCACTCAGATGGGTTCTCTAGCCAAAAACCCAACATTCGGAAGCATGTTTTTTGGTTAGTTTTTGTGATTTTTGTACTAAAATAAAACTTTCTTTTGTTTTATCTAAGCAAATAAATATTGGAGAATATTCTGCGCATTTGGTTTTTGGAACGAAGTTCCTTGACGCGGGTTGCGGTAGGAGTTAACAAATATAAAATGTAACGCGTAACGAAAAAAGTGTTATTAATTGGTTGCTATGCCAATGACAAATATAAAATACGAGTAACGAAAAAGCGTTACCAAATTATTTGCTATGGCAATAAATGTAGATACATTCAAGAAATAAGTGTTTTGGTTCATCAATTTAAATTAAGAGACGATCGGTTCCGTCCGGCGTCGTTCAGATATTATAGTCAAGAGCTGACATTTTAGGTTAGACCTAGAAAGTAATTTTAAGTCTAGACCTAACCTAAAATTATGGTATCTATGTTGCCGTTAAGACGAGGAAAATAAATTAAACATACGCACAATAATTTTAGGTTAGGTTAGACTTAAAATTACTTTCTAGGCCTAACCTAAAATGTCAGCGCTTAACGATAATATCTGAACTACGCCGGACCGAACCGATCGTCTCTTAATTTAAAAAACCAAAAACCAAAAAACCCCACAAAAATATTTTAGAAAGATGCTGTTTTTTGCATATGGTAGGGTACATTAAGGGCTACAAATACGCCAAGTTTTATCAAAATCGTTAGAGCCGTTTTTTATTAAAAAAATAATATCTGATCTTTTGGGGTTTTTTGGCCAAAAAGGGGGTTGTTTTTCAAAACTTTTCAAACCCTTTTTTTCGTGCATCTATACAGGCCTAATTGACATGTCTGGTGCAAATTGGTGCATCTTTCTAAAAATTCTCATTCAGCTAATAATAATAATATTTATTAGTTTCTGTCCTACTTTAATGTATCCCCTCTCCTACTTTAATATAATTATGAAGTAACAGTGAATCTTTTTATTAATTTAAATATGTTTGTGAGAAAGTATGTGCCAGTTTTTAAGATAGGGGTGGTAAGAGCGGGACTTTGCGTTTTTGGATTTTCTAAATAAATTGTCTGAGGTTCTCCCTGGCATATGTCCTTTCATCTTTTAAAATTACAATAGAGATTATGTGTTTTCAAAAACATCACCTTAAATACACATTTCACTTTACCTACTAATTCAGCAGACCGTAAAATAAATATCGATATACATTCTAAGTTTTCCCCATCTATTATTATTTACAGACAATGTAGTGTTTCTTATCTTTTGTATACAGGATATAAATATCAACCTTTGACAATGCATTGATAACACAGGACACAAAGCGTGCCAAGCGAGTTTGGCGTCTTGCCAGTATGGAGATAGTGTCCCTTACAGTTGGTTTGTTTGGTGGACTTATTTTTACAAAGAGCGGTGTAATTACTGTGTGGTGTACTCAATGTGGGTGGTAAATGTTTCATAAGATTTGGGTGTCTGTTCTGCTGTGTGAATTGAAAGTAGTTAAATAATTTGACCACGCAGCCGAACCACTGACGTAAGTTAAGCGAATTTCCAAAATTAAATGTATATGTTTTATGGTTTAAACCAACAACTTCGGAAATGGCGGAAGAATTAGTGCTTAGGTGCAAACAAATTCTAATATATTTCGTATACTCAGCCAGCTATTCAGCGCCTTCGAGAGTACATCATCTTAATCGAATCAGGAGACAATAATAAAATAGATCTTGCATGCATACAGGGGCTGTGTGCCGAAAAAAAGGTTGTCGCGAAAATAGTGTATCATCGCGCCGCGAGGTAGCGCTAGGGAGAAATCATTGGTAGCATTGTTGTTTCACACAGCTTCCGTCGTTTCCCCAATAGATAGCGCCGCAATCGTCGAATTTCCAGTGGAACGAAATATTGCATTGGATCGGAATTCTATTAGGTTATCCAAATACAATGCTAGTACATATTGACAAAACATTCTTATAAACATTGCTACAAGTATTTGTAGTTTAAAAAACCCCTCAACTGAGCTTCAAGTCTCTTTACAACTGCAAGACAAGGCAATTTCTACGTCAAAATATCAAAATTTGTGTAGCAGTGTGTAAACGGTGTCGCGAAGATTTACGCCTAGCTATCTTTTAAATTATTTGTAAATTTTAATATTTGTTCTACCATATTGAGGAAATATTCTTTAGTCCGATACATAAGAAGCAGCGTTATTTTACGTAAGTAGATTTGGTAAAAAAACATTATTTTCATTAATATATTCAAAATAATTATATTTTATATACTAGTGCAAAAAATATTCGTTTTTTTTTAAACTATCACTATATTTTGTTGTTACTAAACAAATTTCTTACCACCATAGTTGGTAATCCGAATTTCACAATTGATTTAAGGAAAATTAATTTCTGAGAAATAATCACCATATGTAGGCTATTCATTGCCGAGGCGAGATTTCTAGGTGTTGTGAGCATTTTTCGCCTGCCAAATTTTGTTTCCTCAATGGTTAACCCTTGTCTCACCCTCGTCAAACATCAACCTGGTGGGCTGTGTGGCATTTTCGCTAAATTCCACTTGTGCGTATTTTTCGCTTTACGGAATCTTCGCGTATTCGTGTAAATACGAGTGGTTGTGAACGAACGGAAAAGGTCCTTTCCGAGTTTAATTGGAACTTTCCCGGCTACGTCCAACATGACATATCGTCAAATTCCAATTACCTTTAAATCCTACAGATAATTCAAGTTTATATGTGTACACGATGAGGCATGATAGTCACCTTCCTTCGGCACTTCGCAAAAAGTGAACGTTGGCATTTATCTCTCAAATTAGTCGACACTGAGCTTCGGAACGGGCAATGGATCCATCAAATTTTGAAAATAAAAGCGCTGTGTGTTTTCTAACAAACATTATTTTCTGACTTTTTAAACGACTTTAGTTAATGGAAAATGAACCATTGTATCTTACCAACAGACATGTGTGCACGTTTGTATGCCACGACGCACCAGAGCGGTGTTTTTTAACGTGTGTATCTGTGTGTTTCTATGTATCTGTTTATCTGTCTGTGGCTTTGTAGCTCGCAAACGGATGAACCGATTTAGATTTTTTTTTTTTTTATGAAAAGTTACTTGATCGAGAGAAAGTCTTAGCTATGATCAAAGAAAAGTTGTTCAACCTTTCGGGGTTTTTTTTAAATTTTTTTATTATTTGTTATATAATTGACCAAATTTCATGCATTTTAAACCTGTACTGACTAAAAGTAGAGTCTAAAAAGTTTTATTTTGTTTTACGATTCAGTCTTTTCGTATGGCCTCATGTAACCCTAAACAAGCCTGTACAACAGTTGTTTCTTCCCTTTCGTCCCAACTTGACAAATAGGGAATTTTAATTGTTAGTTTCATGATTTTAATGCCACCGATGTATCCCAATGAATAGGAGAGACCTACCGCATCCAAAGATAATAGTTTTTTCACCTAATGTTTACCCTTTACCTCACGAACTGCAGATGGTGTGGATAAAACTCGCATGAGTTTACATTCAAATAAGTAAAAAAGATATCTACGCCTCAAAAACCCGAGAAACCCAAACCCAAACCCTGGGAGATTTTATAAGCTGCCAGATTTTTCGAAAAAATAACTCATTTTCTAAACGTTGAAGTAACACAAGCTTACTGATATCGTACTGTCAGTTACATATATTACTTATTCGAACACGTAGCTAAACAGCTGACATGAGTTGGGCGAATTTTCAAAATTAAGTTTACATGTTTTAGGGTTTCAACCAACTAGTCACGACGGCCCTGAATAGCTAAATGAATGTACGAAATATATAAGTAGAATTTTTTTGCTCCTAAGCCTCCAGCGTTCCTTCGCGTTCCTTCGTTCCACTCGCAGCGGAAAAATTCGACCTTGCGGCCTCGGGTTATGAGCTTCGCTTCGCTCGCAGCATACAAACTAGGGATTAGAAGATGCACCCACGGTAAAATCCACTAGACTTGTGTAACTCATGAAGGAGCCGTTCAGAAGATCGGCTCACTTCGACTGAGCCGAATGAAGTACTTCAGATATCCACAAGATTGTAGTTCACTAGTTCACTAACTGAAGGGCTCATGTTTTCTTTCTTTACTTCCGGTGATATGTGAAGCGTAAGGATTGTCGTTCAGTAGTCCAGTAGTCCACTAACTCACCCAATTTCCGGCTCCCATTCCGGCTCTCATATCTTTTGGATATGTGCCAAATGAAGGAGTTGTTTCTTAACATCTCACTATCTCAGTCTCAGTAGACTGAGTAGACAGTCGATGCCCGTGTTTTACTTCGTACAATTTATTTGATGCGTGCTTAAAGTAAGGAACAAATATTTGTTAATGTACATTGTCCTTGCAGTCTATATTTTATTAGTGTTGAATGTATATTAAGGCTCGGCTCTCCACATTCAAAACTACGATATTGGGTACCAATTTCAATGTTAAATAACCAAAACATACCTTCACTATTAAGCATATTTTTGTGCTGTTTTTGTTAAAAAACGAAAGCTGTATTTTTTTTCTTAAAGTAAAATAGATTGTGGGTGTTGATTGCTAAGGATTTTTGCAATATCTCTTTTTGCAACTGAGTAAAAAATTTATAAAGTTTACTATTTTTTACTATTTATATCATACGTTTATGAAAACAATAAAACGGTTTCTGAAAATGTATTCGGCAATAAACATCCGCATATGACAGTACTTCAAAATGAAACCAAATTTTTAAATTTATTCCACGAATTAACGGAAAAAATGACTTATTCTGTAGCATTGCTCTTATGGGAATAAGATTCAATTGGCGGGATGGGAAGCGCCCCCTTAAACTAATACCTATGTATTAGTTTGTTAGTTTAATTTACTTTCCATTAATGTTCTTATTTATGAAGTGATCGTAGTTTTCTTTTTTTACCGAAATAACAGTTTTTAAATATTTATAATTTTATTTACTTTAATAAGTAAATCATATGTGCGTGTATTAAGAAATTTGTAAAAACAAATTTAAACTAATATTATAAAGAGGTAAATATTTGTTTGTATGTAGGGGGGGGAGAGATCTCTAGAACAACTGAACTGATTGAAAAAATGGTAATAAAAAGCTTTACTACCCCTGAGTAACAGCTAGGCTATAATTCATTTTGATAAAAACATTTCTTATTTCAATATTTGTAAATTTAGTCGGAAAAAATCCTAAGGTTAGGCCTAGACTGGTGAATTGTGAGCATAGCAACCAATTGAATAAAATAACAAATACAACTGTTTGCTCTAATATTTCTACCTGATAATTTAACACCTGATTTCAAATTTTGAAGCAACTATTTATTGTATTTCTAACTTTTAGGTTAGGGTTTTCGAACATTTAACATTATTTACCATCTTAGCTTTTTGGTTATTTATTATTAATCCTTTATTATAAAGAAAAGATAACTTGATTATGTGTATAGAAGGTTCTAACGGGGATGGCGTGCGGAGCACGCAGTGGTTTCCCCTAGTAGCCTATGTAATAATATTGTGTAGCTTAATGCTACACATTGTGTTTTAGTATTGCTATCCTGATGTCAGTAGTTTGGAAAGCATTCAATGCTATGACTTGTATTACAATTTATAAATCACTCACTACATCTCATTCAATACTTTCTGAACTACTGAACTAATTGAACTACTGAACTACAATGGTGAACTAATTCCTTTCACTGAAGGAGATTCACTGAACTACTTCAGTAAACTGAACGACATTGCCCAAGCCTAAAATCCACCACGTGGATTTGAGCCGGGTACTTTTGTGGTATTTTACGTTTTGATCGATTTTGAGAGAACCAAGCGAGCTATAAGGTCGTGTAAAAAACAAAATGTACAGAATAATATCCTAAATTTAATGTTTTAGATAAAACCACAAAAAATTTCATTCACGTACGAAAAATGTCACAAAATAGTTATTTCCGGTCAAAAAACATACTTTCAGTTGTTGGATTTTTTCGGCTATCAAACTCGTCCGAGCGACGTAGACAACGAACATGTGTACCAAATTTGGACCAAATCGGACTTAAAATGCGGCCGCTAGAGTATGAAAACGTTCTGGGTATCAAGCTCGGTGCTCATTTACCATTCCCGACCTTAGGTCTTACTATAAGGGTCACTGCACTGCAATAGCTCGTTTTTCCTATGTAAATTCGCTAATAACTTGTTTTGTTTATTAGGAACATTCATTATTTTGATAATATAATCGCCATTTTTTTTTCTTCGATGGGCATCAAAATGTTTGTGATTTTAGGACAAACAAGTGATTTGTCACAACTAGTATGTTTATATTTAATAATTTTGAGTTGCCCCTACAGGACCCCTCCGGCTCCTAGAAAGTTTGTAAAAGTGGTTACTATAGTTGCGGACAGCCTAACTCTGAACCAGGAAAAGGTTAGGGTCTTCCGCCCAGCTGACCTTAATTAGTGATTATTTTTATACTAAATTTGATGTAAATCGGACAATTTTGACCAACTTGTACCGCCAAACTAGTTTTTCTCTTTAAAACTAACTTTGAATGAATAGTGGAACTAAAATACAATTCATATAAAAACGTGAACATATCGAGGGACAAAAAATACTCTATGTACGATAGTAATAATTTTGTATTGCTTGATAACAATAACAAATCGCTGGTTTCAATTAAAATTTGAAAACATAATTAATTAATATACTATGTAACTTAACTTTATATACAAAATGATACATAGCGACAAAAAAGTTAATGTAGGCCTACTTGAGCGAGAATTAGATTGGCTTATATCATGTTTTATTTGTGTTTACCGTAGTTATATTTTAGGAATGTACAGGTGTCCAGTAATTACGGGGGGGGGGGGGTAATTCCGGAAATGGTTCTATGGGTCAAAATAAGAAAAAAGTTTACCTAAACATAGGCCCGAAAAAGCTTTGTTTTCCAGATATCCGCCATTTTGTTTTTTGTACAAAATAATTGAAATCTAGAGAACGGTTTGACTGATTGAGTTCAAACTTGGCATGAAGTTTAACCTAACAATGATATATCTAAAATTAAATAAGTAATTAAATCCAATCAAGCGTTTCAAAATGGCGGCTGTTGAACAAACCAATTATTACACATAACTTAACTATTATCCTGCATCCGATTATTTCTACTGTTACACCATCCGATAGGGAATGAAAAGGACTACAAAAACCAAATGTAAAATTGTCCGATTTACATCAAATTTTGTATAAAAATAATCGAAATTTTAATACAAAGCGTAATATGATAATGGTTTTTGATAATTTTGGACAATAATTTAACTGAATTTTTGGTATTAGGCACCTAGTACTTGTTTTCATTAAGTGCAGCCAAGCGTCACTAATTAGGGTCGGCTGGGCGGAAGATCCTAACCTTTTCCAGGTTCAGAGTTAGGCTGTCCGCAACTTTTAATCATCCAAAGATATTTCGAATTTTTCATCTTTCTACTTTCCCTTGTCTAACAGTTACGGAAGGTTTCCCATCCTTTTGGAGCACCTGGTATATACATATAAAGAAGAAAAGCATGTGTGTATGTATACAGTACTTCCGTTTACAAGTGTAACGAATTATATAACGCTACAACACAAACTATATTATGTTTTTAATACTACATTTAAAACACAGAGTAAAATTGTAACTATTGCTTGTTCCGTTAGAGTAAACACTGATTTGAGTTCTAGTCCATGTTTGCAAGGAAATTGGGTTTTTTGTAAAGTATCCACTGACACTTGATATCAGAAAGACATTAGGCCCACTCCTACACCACTTAACGCTTATTGACTCAGGGTAGAGGGCTGCTATTAGGGGTTGCAGTACTTCCCTTGCTGTTTTAAAACTCACGCAAACTGACGCGTTTACATCATGTTGTACTTCTTGTACAAGTTCAATGAAACAATTGAGCAATTGTATCTATACAGGGCGATTTTTTGAAAACTTACCACCTCTATTTTTTTAATGGTTTGGGAGGATTTTGAAAATAGGTTTTCTATGGTTCTCATAAAAGTTGAAAAAACTGTCCCGAGAACAGTAACATTTTTTATTGTAGCGAAAGAATCGACGTCAGCCGATTTTATTTTCTTATAACAGAAATTCACGGTTTTTTTAAGGGCATCAATTTGATGTATCAAGAGCCATTGTATCAACTACATATCTTTTAGATGTTGCGGTACGAGAGAAAGAGGGTTTTGGGATTTTGTAAGTAGATTTCTAAGGTATAACGGATTCACTAAGCACAATATTCGTATATAATCTGACGGATAATAACCGTGCTGAGATCAGATTTTGCAAAATACTTTCCGCCAGGGTATTCATAACGTTGTAAAAATAACTTGCGAAACAACATTTTTGAGAGAAGCGAACTAATCCATTAGCTGATTTTTGTCAGCTAGAAAAAGCCGGACACACGCTCTATCTAGATTTAATAAATGTTGGACAAACGCTCTACTAGGACTTGAAAATGTCAGACTCGCGGTCTATCTAGACTTAGAAATACCAGATTCGCGCTCTACCTATACCCATAAAATGTCGGACACGAACTCTCTTTAACATAAAAAATGTTGGGCGCGCTCTATCCTTAACCTAATTAATGTCAGACACGTACTCTACCTAGACTGGGAAATGTCGGACACGCACTCTATTTTAGCCTATGAAATTTCATACACACGCTCTAAATAAACCAAGAAAATGTCGGACTCGCGCTCTACCTAAACCCAGAAAATGTCGGACTCGCGCTCTACCTAGACCCAGAAATTGTCGGACTCGCGCTTTCTTTAACCTAAAAAATGTCGTTCCCGCGCTCTCCTTAACCCGAGTAATGTCAGAAACGCGCTCTACCTAGACCTATTGTAATTTTACAGTTTAGTTGATAGCACGGTCCTTATGGAGGCTTGCCGCGCTACTACCTAACCTAACTACATCGGCTTCTATATTCACAACCACATTAAATTGTGAATATCCTTATCTCAGTGTTTAATTCAAGAACCAAATTTCTTCATTTCAGTAACGTACCTCATGTTTAAGTAAATACCATTATGAAGTTTAAACTACAAAAAACTAGCATTACATTAGTTTTATTCTGACGTGTATTGCTGTGCGATTTCAATTCTAACAAATTGTTAAAATTGTTTTCTGAAAGCAAATGTATTCTCCCCAAAAATATAATATACTCTCTAAATAATTACTACAGTAATATACATCAGAATTTTTGTCACGATAGATAGTACAGTACCAGTAATGTTCTGATTTTTTCTGTAAACTAAAGTTAGTTCTTATTTTTCTCGATCCTTAATTATTCATTTTGAAAACAAATTTTGAATTTAAGAATTTTTCATAAAGTTTTTATATTATTATTCGGTTATTATTGCAAAATATTCAATCATTTACTTTCCAAAAAAAAACACCTCTTCCATCAAAATAAATGTAAATAAAACAACAATTATTCACTTTTTATTAATGTTCCACATTAATACAAATTATTCTTGAAAATACAAATATCAATAAAAACAATTTCAAGGGAAACATAGTCCTAATAACTAGTTTAAATGAGTTTTATGAGGTTGATGTTTTCATGCGGGCTACTAGCGTAAGATCTCCGTTTCAATAGCATGGACAGTGCTTGCCAATGCTATCAACGAAACTGTAAACGGACAATAGGAAATGTCAGACACGTGTTTTATCTAGGCCTAGCACTCACACACTAAATCTGGGTATATTTTTCCTACTGGTCGGTCATCCCCATTCCTCTGGGGACCATTTCTTGAACCTGCTTTGTTGTTTCTTTTAGCATTTTACGAAAATTAATTTTATTTAGATCTATTAGACGTATTTAAAAAATTAAATGTTACCTACAGCGGGTGATGGAAACTGTATGTTTCATTGTGTTTATATTACGATCAAAGTAAACATTGAGAAATTTTGTTGAAAGCTTCTAACAATATTTTTGGTTGAAGTGATCATAGTACAATTTAATTGTAGATTTGAATGGCCAATTTTCCGTCATTCCAAGCTCCACTCAATTAGAGACTTAATAGAGGAACATTATAAAGCTGAGATACAAAAGGTAGCTGGGACTACACAAATGGGTTTGTAAAGCCCTATTTATAAACAGGAGCTGCGGGTACACCTAGTAAACATTAACAATTTGAATGAAACATTTCACCTTCGACAGAACGTAAGTACACAAATCTCCATTTTATATTTGTTTCTCTAGTTTTTAAGTTATGCTTTTCCCTAGCAGTAGCGTACTATTCGTTATATACTTTCATTGTAACTCCATTTCCTCTTCTCTTCATATCCTAGAACATGTGAAAATATATATATATATATATATATTTATATGAAACCAACTTTTTTGGCTTACCTTATTTCATATCATAATTTTAGATTTTTAATGTTTTATTGTTTTTGATTTGTGTACTACAATTTGTTCACATATATGTTTTATATTTTATATGGTTTACCACTAACCAATAGTAAATTTGACAACTATCTGTTATTATATTTTTTTATATAAATGTAATATATACAAACCTATATGATTTATTTACTCTCTACTAATGTTTTTGTGCCACAGACCTATAGTACTTATATCTTAAGGAAAATAATGCTGATGATGATATTAAAAAAAGCTGACAAACAGGTAATTGTAAAAAAAGAAAAAAAATCATGAAATTTATTACAAATCATAAGTACTATGTAAAAGACTCGAAAATGCTCATTTGAATATCACAAGTGTTCATTTTTAAGCCCTGTAAAGTTCAATGTTACGCTGTCAGTAGGACGATGGTTTGTTCATTAACTCACAATAAAATAATGGAAGTACAGAACGAAACAACACTACACACATTTACGGTCAGGGTCAAACTGAAGCTATAGGAAGCTATAGCTTTTTTCAATCCCCTTCGTAAATTTTTTAAAGTGGTATGTTTGTAAATAATTCCATAACCCAGTACAAATTCCTTTTTTTATTTTAGAAAGGTACAAAAGTATCAATTCTTGATCAGTTGTAAAATTTAAAAACTATAAAATTTTAAAAATCTATTTATTTTTAACAATAACTTTAAATTAAAAGTGTACTTTAATAAAAAAAATTAAAATGGAAAATCACAAATTCGAAGTTTCTGCCGTCTATAAAACAAGTAAGTTGAACTTTAGTTAGGCTAGGCTAGGGACTAGGGTGACCAAATCATGAACAGGAAAAACGGGACACATCCTAGGGGAGTCTGGGAATACCTTCCATCTAAAGTGGAGTCCGAGGACGCTCCCCGGAAGCTATTCATGTCCCTGAAGTTAGTCCCCCATTTTATGAAAATCAAAAAAATTTAAGTCGTACTTGTGCCAAAAATTCGCTTTTGAAAATTCGCAAAAGTGGCGGATTTATGAGCAAAAAAAATTGAAAAAATAGTTAATCACGCCATTTTCCGCGAATGAAAATTAAACACTTGTGCCGTATTGTACTTGGTTTCTGAAGATTGTGCAACATAATCTGTTTTGCAAAAACTCTGCTTCATTATCGAATCGTCCCTTTTTAGTTCCACTCTTTGAACACTCCTCCATAAACTTAGGCCTACATGGATACTTGGGCGTAATTAGTGTCAATATGAAACGATAATATACAAATAAAGAATAAGGTTCAAAACCCAAAACAAACATAAGTCACTCTGACTATGGCAGGCCGGAAGGTGCACTTTTTATTTACGCGCGCTGTCGGCAGAGTGGGGGAGGGGTCCACTTCGTTACTGAGTCTATATTTATTTTTTCTTCTCTGTGGTCTAGCCTAGCCGTAGCAGCTACTATCGCACATGACATAGCATAATGACTTGATCAAAAATATTACTTGAAGTTATATTATAAACTAGGGGAGGCCCCTGCGTGCTCCGCACGCCAACCCCCGGTGGAAGCTTCTAAAAGCATATGTTATGTTTTATTTATAATAAAGGTGTAGGATTAATAATAACCTCAAAACTAAGATGGTAAATAATGTTAAATGTTCAAATCAAATTAGTTCGTAAATTTTATAACAGCAGTTATAATAAAGGTTAAATGAACCAGTAAGGCTCAGGTCTACACTTAATCAAAAATCAAAAAAGTTAGAAATACAAGTAATTGTTTCATATTTTGAAATCAACTGTTAATATTGGTTACTCACTATCAATTACCGTATATTATAAATAAATAGGCCTACTATTAAATTATAATACGTCTTATTTATTTTTAATTAGGATGAAACATAGTTTTTTTCTTATTTTTAAATTCCATAACACAAGTTTTTATTGGTTTGTGTGTGTTGGTTCATTCTAGGCCTAACTTAAAATATTATTTTGTACTAAGCTGGACCGCCGAATCAACTTTTTCAACTGTTGTTATTTTATTCAATTGGTTGCTATATGGTAATGATTGTTTATACATTCAAGAAATATTTATTATGTTGATTCATCATCTAGGCCTAACCTAAAATTATATTTAATTTATTTTACCTGCCTTAACGGCAACATACACACATGATTTATGTTTTTGTGCACATCTTTGCACAATACGTTTTGAATGATATAAGTTTAATTTTTCAACTGTAGTTTTTTAGTTTTTCAAAATGTTGCTTGTACTCAAATGAAAGTTTGTGTCAAAATGTCAAAGCAATCGGTGAAGAACGTTATTAAATTATCGATTTTGAACAAACGCACATTTACATTTTTATTTATATTAGGAAGTTCCAGTGATTTTAAAATTCGTTTAGTTTTAGTATCAAACGTAAATACGGGACATTAGGCATTCCGAGAGTCTTTTTCGGGACACTGGGTACGATCGTGAAAAAACGGGATAATCCCATTTTTATGGGACTTTTGGTCACCCTAAGCTAGAAGGTAAAACTAGAGTTGAAATTAAAAGTGTTAATACGGAATTTTGTTAGATGGTACACATAAATACAATTTACGCATATATGCACAATTGTTATTTTTTCAAAATTGTTACAGAGACCCAACGTACACAAAAGTGTACAAATATGATTTCTCTAAATTTGCTATTGTGACCTAATGTGCACATGTGAGTACACATTATGTTTGGCACACAAAGGCTCTTAAAATTTAAAATTTTATTTGATAACAATTTTAAACTATCACAAGTAACCACTGAAATTAGGTTTCAGAAAAATAATAATTAACTTCTAGCAGGGTTAATCTCAACGCAACAGGAATTCAGAAGTTGGCCCTGTTTCTCGACTCAGCTGGTTGCTTGCAGACTGAGCAATCGCATGACACTGTGGGTATTGCACAGATAATACTGCACAGATTTGACAAAATGTTGATGTAATGTACACATATATGTTTAGTATGTGTAGGCCTACGTTGGGCTGAAGAGCATACCGTTCACATAATTGGATGTATACTTTTAATACTGCATACTTCTTAGCTTTGATGCAATGATTAAGGCACGGCAAATGTGAAAAAATATTTCTGAGTTGACCACAACTCTCCAAGCGGCAGATCTATACACTACTAGCTTTGAGTTTGTGTGCGTTTCATTCTTCAGCTAGCAAATATATGGCAACTTCATAAAAACGTAAACTAAAGTGTTACCTTAGATCATGAATAATAAATAGATTATCCAAATACAATGGTGTTACAGACGTAACCCTGACTGTAAACCTACTGAAATGCGCATGCACGACAACGGATGTGTATGTGTTATTAAACACAGCTATCTCTCACACATTCAAAATTAACGGATATTTCATTTGACTAGTATTCCTTAGCGAGCAACAAGTTGATGTGATAACCACCAGAGTGCAGGCTAAACACTCGAGTAGGAACACAAATTCGGCGTGTACATGCTTCCACAATAAAGCAGATTGTTTCGACATTAATTAACCAAATTTATTTAAATTACTTTTATTTGAAAGGTAATTAAATTCGAATGTGGTGAGCTTTTTACATATTTGATATTTGCGTTATTGAAAATATCATAAACTTTGATTTTGAGTTAAGTCAAAGAACAAATTTAGTTAAAAACTAATTTCGAAAAACTAAATGATATCCACATTCGGACTACCCTAACCTTTAAAATGACATACTCAGAATAACTCTCTGATCATTATTACTCCAGTAATCTTGTTACGCGTTTAACATTGCTCTTATGAGAGTATAAATTCAAGATGGTGGCTGGGTCTGCCTTGCCTTAATTCCACACCTTTGTTTAAAAATAAATTATAAATAAACAAAAGAAATAACAGGCCTTTTCGTACAAATATAAAATAAATAAACAATGTCGCACTTCCTGATATTATTTTAGTTTAACCTTCCCTCCTTTCTTTCCTTTTATCCTCGTTATTTTCACAGTACACCTATTTTATCCTTTTGTCAGATCCCACGGGCGGTAAAAACAAACGACTTCCTTCCTTTCTGCAATTTATTTTCCAATGCAGTCCTAACAATAGATCCCATTGTCTGAACTGGCTTACAAAGCCGAATAGAAAACTGAAAATCGATTGAATTTGGGATAAATATGGTTTATTTCAAACCGAAATATATCGAGGTTGATAGTTAAAAAACATGAATAATAATCGACCAAAAGGTACTATTCCAACACCCGTCCAACGAGTAGGCGACACCATCTTTGTTTTTAAAATTTTTTGCCTGCATAATGTGTACAGATAATTTGTAAAGAGGGTTCCCTTTTGTTAACCTTGTATAACCTGCCGAAATTCTTAAAGCCGTTGCTTATGTACATCAAATTCTACTAATAGATTACGTACTCAAAGGCAGCTATTCAGCACCTTCGTGAGTAGACCAATTTCCCAAATTGTTGGTTGAAACCCTAAAACATATAAATTTAATTTAGGATTTTACTTAAACTTACGTCAACGGTTCAGCTGCGTGATCGAATTACTGTATTATGATTGTAATTAACGAATGTGTTAAGTTAGGTTAAGAGAAAAGCAAATCAGTCCCAACAATGAAAACAGTTGGACCTTTAGGTTGTACGTTAAAACTAACAGCTGGGATTCGAATTGTAGTCTTTTTTCGAGACTTTGACTATACCTACTTTGTCATAAACCGAAACCAGCTGGGTAGACATTAATATTTACTCGTTGCCAGGGTAACTACAACTTAATGCGGGCATAACCTGACGAAAAGATTTTTAATTGTTTTGATACTCAATTTATTCTAATGGCTTCTGTTACTCAAGAATGTCTAAATTATCCTCTATTAAACGTTTTAAAGTTAAAACTTCTTTAGGCTCACCCAGCACTTTTTGGATGAGGTATAATATACGAACTTTAAGTGGGACTCTGCGTTTTTGATTTCGTTGATGATTCCTCTCCTTCATTGGTTTACCCACGTTCTAACATAAACCAGAAGTTTAATGAAACAGCTGATCGTAAAAGAAGAAGAAATCGACGAAATACAATAGGCGGTGGTAAATTCAAAGGCTTAAACTTAATATCTTTATGGGTTTAGTCGTGACGCTACCGATGAAATGGACATTGTGCTTCCTCATTTTGTAAGTTGTGTTAAAATAGTTTACTTTGTAATACATCTGAAATGGACATTGCTCTTCCTGATTTTGGAAGTTTTGTTAAATTAGTGTACTTGGTGATACCTCTAAAATGATAAAATTTCGGATTAACCCAATATAACCAACGATTTATATTCATGACAGTTTTCACTTCTGTTGGCAGTGCCACGAGTGCTTTCTTCTTTTATAAGTAACTTCTAAAATTACCTTAGGGCTTAGATCATTTCTAAAATTACCAAAAATAAATACATATAAACAAACACACATAAACAAAACTCGTAAACAAACACATAAAGAAATACATATACACAAATACACATAAACAAACACATATAAACAAAACACGTAATTAACACATAAACAAATGCTAATAAACAAACACATATACACAAACATAATCAAACATACATAAACCAAACACGTAAACAAACGGATACACAAATGCATATAAACAAATTCAAATACACACAAACAAATGCATATAAACAAATACACATAATCAAACACACATAAACAAAACACGTAAACAAATACACACAAACTAATAGACATAATCGAATACGCATAAACAAAACACATAAAGAAATATATTTCAACGGGCAGGACCCGTGTAATTCCGGAAATATCTATTTTTACAAACATTTTGTAAAATGCGATATTTCTAGGCCACCATGGAATCTTGATCGTATGTAGTGCAACCTTCAACAAGTTGGGACGAGCGTCATCTACGGAAGCGACTGTTGTACCCTGACTTGTCCAGAAATGCAAAAATAACTTAGCCTCTAATTAATGATTTCTTCGGGAATACCAGGATCCAGGAATATTATGTATTTGGGTTTTTCTAAAGGAAACACATTACGCTAAACACGGGTGTATCAGCCATGCAATTCCCAAATCGTAATATTAAATAATGCTTACGTAATTCAAGTCTAAAATTAAGAGAAAATTTCAAATTTTCTCAAAAACCAGAAAGAAAGGTGTTTTTGGTTTAATAAAGAATAGACCTAAAAGAAAGGTGGAATAAGAAAATAACGATATTATAGAAGTTAGTTAAAATCGTCAAGTTTAATTGTCATTTAATTATAAAAGAAATAAAGTTAAGTAAAATTTCATCATAACAAATATTTGTAAAAGGAAAGTTTTAAAGGAAAATCAAAGAAAAGTTTAAATATTATTATAGAAAAAAGGGTGAGAGTATTCACACCTTAGACTCAAAATAAATAACAAAATTAAAGTTTTAAAGATTATAATAATTAAAGTTAAAGTAGTAGAGTATAATAATGTATGTAAAACCCAGTATACCAAATAAATTTTGGGAAATTAGTTAAATCAAAAAACAGAAAAATCGTAAGTTTTATAAGTCCCATAACTCCAAGAAAAATTAAGGAAAATTCACAAAATGGCGGCTAGTACATAATTTCGCAAAGGACTACAGAAAAGAGGAAAACAAATCGTGAGTTGGAAAAACTGGAAGACATTCCCGGAAAACGTAACAAGAAAGGCACTTGAGGGCCTCGCGCGAGAACACGAATTCGTAAAGGAAGAGGAAAATTCAAGGAACCAGAAAAGCTCACTCGCGGGAAAAACTAATGACGCCACGAGGAGTTAAAGACAAGAGAAGGAGAACAGTAGTGGTTTTACAGCGATAACAGGCTAGAATGCGCGGAGAATTAACGGTCAATCAGAAACGAGATAAGTTAATGCCAACTTAATAGTGACGTTCATTAACGAAAACAATAGAATAAAGTAGATGAAAAGTATAATAGAATAATAAAAATTACCTGGATAATGTATGGAAAATTAAGGGAAATATCTGGAGAACAATAACCACGGAAAAATCAAAGTTAAAGAATAAGAAAACGTAGTGTATGTTACTTAAGGTTGGTAACAGATCTAGTGTAAATTGACACTATATAAGGGCGAGACACTATGTCCTGGGTTTCTTTTATTAATATTCATACATTAACAAAGTTGTACTCGTCACGCTGGACTGTACTCTTTAGAAAAATTGGACTTAGAAAAATTTACTACGTTTAACATAAATGAAAAATTAATATAATTATAAATTATCAGTATCTACTACAAGTTAATACAGTTCACTAGTGAGAGAAGTTGCGATGTTCGTCATTAATCAATATTAGTGAAATATTATTGAAACTACGAGGACTTCAATGAAGTAGTAAATCGACTTCATTATTGGAACTTCAGGAATTAGACTGGCGAGCCTATATGACATGAACTGTTAACAAAGCTGGAACGGAACGAGCGAATCCCGGACACCAGGAAGACATCTCTAACCATCAATCACCTGTAATTCAGCCAAGTACAAGTTTAAAATCAACACGGCTACAAGATCACGGCACGCTGTACAACTGCAATAGACTTCAGGAACGAGAGCAATTCAACCCTGCTAGCCAACTTGCAGCATCCAAACAACTTAAAGCATCAGCATCAGCACCGTTAAAAACGGCCAACTTAAGGGTCGCTAAAAGGTCTGTGAAAAGCGTACTTACGATACTGTCCCCTATAAATTTGCCTGATTAGCTTCAATTAAATTTATTAAATATACTGGGTTAGGTAGGATTATAGGTAGATTGTTTTCTTGGTGTAAATTTTAAACTAAAAGTCGTAATTAATAAATTGTATTAAAATTAATTAAATTCAAGTAATAAAATAAATTGAATAATTAAATTTCATAAACGAAAAATAAAATAAAGATAATTAATTTAAATAATTAAAATCAATTAAAATAGTAAATTTGTTCTGTCTTTATTAATTAATTAAGAAGATTTAAAATTAAATTAAATTGGTTAAAAATTGTATTCGTTGGGAAGGTACCAACCAAGAGAGAATATTTTGATTTATGTTTTTTTAGTTTTGAATATATTGTTAATTATTATTTTACAGTATAAACAAGTTTTTTAGTTTTCACTTACCTCTTGTTTGCATATTCCATTACCATAGTCCCTAGTGTTTTAATTATAATCAAAGTGTTGCACTATCAAAATATTCAAAGCACAAATAAAGTTATTTACAAGGTCAGCTCCACTGTTCTCATTACCTTGAGGTGGATAATAAGTCAAATTAATTTCTTGTGTTCTAAACTGAGGTTAATTACGATTACAGGAAGGTTAATTTTAAGTAATTTTTTGGTCGAAATATTTAAACAGCTAAATATTAGACAACCAGTTATATCACCAAGGCCAGACAAAAAAGATAGACTATTTCTTCCAGTAGGTGATATTAACTTATTCTGCAGCTATTATAGAGCAAAAGTGTTACTGAAAAATTCGCTCTCAAATAGAGTGCTCTATAGTACGTTGTAATACATAAACAAACTGATATAAAGAAACACACATAAACAAATAAATAACAGAGATGTATGGTGCTAGAAGAAATTATTTTATACTTGTTAGTCCATTTTAAAAAACGTGGTAGGCCTACATAAATTTGTGTTTTTATTTAAATAATAATAATTTTTTAAATATAATTTACCTAATCCATGTGTTAAATTTTACTGTTAAAAGAGGTTGTCTATTGGCTCCCATTACGTAACGGAATGATTTCAAGTTTACGATTACATAACGGTTCGATCAGCTGATCGTAGTGTTAAAACGTAAACTTCATTTTTTATATCACAGCTGATAAGAGTTTATATTTTCGTCAGTTTGTATTTATTCACAACCAACTACTTAGTTGACTTGTAGACCAAGTTTTTAATATGGTTGATTTATGTTTGTTGTTGAAAATAATGGTTTTATTTGAGATTAGGTAAACGTGGGTAAAACATGTTCGTTGCTTTAATGTATGCTCGTCTTTGTTGATTTTAACACTTTAGTTTTGTTATTTCTAATAACCAACATTCGTTTTGGGTAAAGTCGATACGTTAATCTGTTATTACTGGGAAACATCTGCAGTTTCCCAGATAAAGCCAAGTTTGATGGCGTTATTTTAACCCTTAAGCGCATTATGATTCACGTCGTATACATCAATGCATTTCTAACTGTGCAAAGTCGATCTCTATATTCCATTGGGGTTTTTACTTATTGTGGTAAAAATGATGCAAAATAATCGAAAGTCAAAGAACAGATAGTTATCTACCACTGTTTGTTTTACTTCCGTCCTCTTACCGCAAACGTCTGGGTATGTGTTGTGGTCTTTCAGGAGTTACAGCTCAGCTTGTTTAACTTATTTTTGATTTCAAACTAGTTTACAGAGTTTAATAATCATTCTATAGTTAATCATCCTGTCAGCTTTAAAACAAGTCAACCACTGTTTGGTTCACTTCCACCCTCTTATCTCAAACGTCTGTGTATGTGTTGTGGTCTTTCCGGAAT
>JAGFPH010007362.1:31283-42809 GCA_018207615.1 Philaenus spumarius | reverse complement strand
GTTTGGTTCACTTCCGCCCTCTTATCTCAAACGTCTGTGTATGTGTTATGGTATTTCAAGCATTACAGCTCAGCTTCCTTACTTTATTCTTGATTTCAACTCATTTACAGAGTTTCAAAGATATTCTATAGTACGTTATAATGTCAGTTTTAGAACGAGTCAACCATGTTTGATTTACTTCTGCCGGCTTACTACAAACGTCTGGGTAGGTGTTATGGTCATTGAGGAATTACAGCTGAACTTCTTTACTTTAGTGTTAATTTCAAACTAATTATTCACAGAGTTAAAAAGTTATTCTATAGTTTGTCATCCTGTCAGCTTTAATGATATTATATTGTTCTCGAAGGTAAAGGAAAATTGAGATTTATTATACAAATAGGTTAAAGGAAAACCGAGATATGATTAAGAAACATAATAGGCCAGTCACCATTTTAAAATCAAGATGAGATTGAGAGAATGTTTTAAATGAAATCTGATTGGAAAACGTTATTTATAATTTGAACCAATGAAATCGGTCGGGTTTGATTAGAAACTAACTTCACGGTAATTCAATACATTGGATGATTAAATGTGACAGACTGAAGTTTACAATTTGTTCCATGTCATCGAGAATTAGATTGAAATATTTTGACAGATTTCAAGAAGCGAACTTGTTAATTGAATGTAATCCGTTCAGGGGTTGATTAAATACAGCTGATCTCGAGCCAAAGTAAACTTATTAAACTTTAACAAAAACAGACTGGTGTAAAGTAAATACGTTTTAGTGTAAAGGGTATCCGAGGAATCACGCTCCGTCTGTAATTAACTGAATGCAATAGGTGAAACTAATACGTGAAACAGAAGTAAGGATGCCCACTGGAAAACTGAGCTAATGAGCTTGCGCGACCTTGAGTGCTGTTGCTGTGAAAGTGTCGGTTCGGATTGCAAGTAGTGCTATCAAAAACATTAGTGTCGTTACTTTGATTTATTTAACTATTTTACAGGCATGTGCACCTTATTATATGTTCATGTTGTGACAAATTGACTGCGTAAGTCCAACAACAAATAGTATAATAATTATTCCAGATACTACTTTCTAAGCTCAAAACGCTAGCCAGTTTATATTTTCAGTAGAGATAGCCAACTTGTGGCCCCATTCCCACCAACACCCTCCTCCACTGGCAGCCCTGACCATGCGCAAAACGTAGGCCTATCATGTCTGGTTAATTTACCTACACAACCAACTTCACCCTTTCCAAAGTAGGAAGCCTATTGGATTTCTTCACCAGAAATCGGTAGATTGAAAAGAAACTCAATAAAATTTAACAAAAAGTGGACATTCAAAATTCCTCCAAATAAGTTACTCTCATTTTCATCGTGGTAAGTATTTTTTCTCAACTACATTTCTCGTAACATTACCCACAGTAAGAAGACAACAATACTACGATCGTAAAATTTACCAGGACGAAACACTCCCAATCCGTCCTCTTCGATATTATCTTTCTTGGAATTTTGAAGATAATATTTTGTAATTTGCATGAAATCGTTCATGAACATCTAAATTATAATTCGTAGATAATAAAAATGGTAAATTATAAGTTATAATTACGGTGCACCGGTAACTGGTCGACTACAATGGCACAATCTTAAAAACAAAAAACAGAGTTTAAATAAATTTAAAAACAGTTGGATTTATGCCATAAACCCAACTATTTTTAAACTTTGTTTTTTGTTTTTTTTAAATGTGTCATTGTATGTGCAATAATTTGTGTTTGAGTTGTGTGTATAGTGTGTGTTTGTGTTACCTTATGACGTGCTCACATGTGAGTAAAATTCTATAAAACCTAAAGACGTTAACGTGTTCCTAAAACGCGCGTAGTATTATACCACCCAAAAAAAGTTGCAAGACGGAAGCAAAGTGTATATATATAATAATATTATAAATATACTATATTTAGTTGTTAAACTATTGCAACTGGAGACATAAAAATTAATTTGTTTAGTATTAATTCAGTACATAATTTTGTTATTTGCACATTAATAATTGGATGCCTGTTAAAAATGCAAAGCCCTTCATCGCTTGTCCTCTGAAAAATGTGTAAATTTAGGTATGTGCAGACTGAGGTTGGCGTAAATAGAAGCCAACACTATAAATTATGTTTCTTTAATAGGCCTAATACAAAAATGTATAATCTATAAATATTTCACAGTTAATTACTTTACAACTAAATAAATCAAGAAATAAACAACAAAGAAATACAAATTAAGAAATAACAAGTAGTAACAAAATGTTTCCTTAATTCACATCAAAAGTGCAAAGACAAAAAAAATAGAGTCTGGAAAAAAACAAAAAACAACAATGCATTTTCACTTTTTGACACCACCGGCACTAATATTTGCCACTAGGCGGGCGGCATTAAGTCCCTTCATTAGGCGGCACGAAGTCCTTAAATTTGTAGCTTTAACACGATCACTGCTACGCAAATTTCGTATTTCCTATGTATGCTAGGAGCTGACCTTTTATTTTTTTATATCTATAGCCTAAATGAGTAGAAATTACTTTATTTTTTATTTTTGAACGTTTCTACGTAATAATTAACAGTATTTTAAAACGGACGCACATGTGCGTCCATAACACATAGACATAAAATTGGCGTGCGAAGCACGCAATGCATTGTGTATTGAAAATACTCCCAAAACAGGAGTTGGCGTACGAAGCACGCAATGCATTGTGTATTGAAAATGCTCCCAATACGGGGGTTGGAGTGCGAAGCACGCAATGCATTGTGTGTTGAAAATACTCCCAATACGGGGGGTTGGTTTGCAATGCACTGTGCGTCGGCCGCTTCACATAGTGTTCAGTGTCAAGCTCACATGTACGTCCTTAGCAGTAAAATATGCTGTGATAATAGACTGGTTGTTTGGTTTTTTCATTCATAACTTCGAGCTAATATGACTCATGAATGTCCTACTAGGATACCAGGCAACTAGTACTGCGTAGGAGGTGAAGGGAAACAATTTCAATATATGGGTTAGTTATATCGTGGGTGGAGTGCGGTACACACCTTACAACAGGGTGAGTATAAAGTTCTGGGGCGCCTTAAGGCTCGGCTCCCTACATTCAAAACAGCGAAGTTGGGTACCAATTTCCATGTTAAATAACCAAAACATACCTTCACTATTAAGCATATTTTTGTGTTGTTTTTGTCAAAAAACCAAACCTGTATTTTTTTCTTAAAGTAAAATAGATTGTCCTGTTGATTACTAAAGTTTTTTGCAATATCTCCTTTTGCAACTGAGTAAAAACTTAATAAAGTTTACTATTTTTTACTATTTATATCATACGTTTATGAAAACAATAAAACTTTTTTTGAAAATGTATTTAGCAATCAACATCCGCATATGACAGTACTTCAAAATGAAGCCAAATTTTTAAATTTATTCAACGAATTAACGGAAAAAAATTACTTATTCTGTAGAATTGCTCTTATGGGAATCAGATTGAATATGGCGGACAAGGTAGCGCCCCCTTCATATTCCGTTTACAGATCTAGGTAAAACAACGAAACTTGGTAGACCTGAGAAAGTACTTTGGCAGAATAAAATCTTAAATGAAAGGCCCCTGTTAGTAGAATAGAAAAAATAAATTTATTACAACAAACTATTTATATTTTGCAAACACAAAATAATAAGTGAACTATGTAGCAAAAGCAACCACAACAGATTATTGGAGTGCCATGTTTACAAAAATAAAATACGTCCTGCCTAAACTATAACGTCTTTAAAAAAACAACAAAATACGTGTTTAAACACATTATTCATATAAATAATAACGAAAATAAAAATCTAACATATTAGACCTAACTATTAAAGCTTATACCCACAATCAAAGCTGGTTAGAAAAAATCGAACAAACGAAAGCACGAAATGTTTATTGACCGGTAGTCATTTATTACCGGTTTATTTTTTCAATTTTTCGTACCAGAATGAATCGTTTTAGGGGATTTATCTAAATAATATAATAAAATACAGGAGATTATTTTGCACATTTGGCTTTTTTACTCGATCTTAGGCTAGTCTGGTTCCCCCGAAAGTCTATCAAAACGTAAATACCATAAAAGTATCCTGATCAAATCCAAGTGGGGGCAGCTTCTGATCCGAGGCCGACGGCCGAGAGGCAACTTGTCTGCTGAGAGCGAAGCGAAGGCCGCAAGGTCGAGGTGCAAACTCGCAAATCGCAGCGGAACGAAATAGCACGTGAGCCGGACGGAGGCTGAGGTGCAAACAAATTGTACAATGTATTTATTTTGGTACACACAGGCAGCCATTGAATTTCCTTACCAATTTCCCAAACAGTTGGTTGAAACCCTAAATCATATAAACTTAATATTTAAATTCACACAACTCACGTCGCTGTCCAGCTGCACTATCGAACTATTTTCGTTTGCAAACAAATTACCTTCACTTTATTTGCCAAACATTAAGTTAGGAATCTGATTAAATTAAAAAATTTCATACAATGCTGTACTTTTGCGGCTGGGAGAAGAAAACAAAAACTAAATAAATTGATATGCTCTTTTATCTGTGGGCCTCGTTAGTAAAATATAGAGACAGCAAATATTTTCTCTCTCTTTAAACTTTATAAGGGCGATGTTTTCGTAGTTCATCTAACGTACAGTGACTTGATAAAGACAGTGTGGTCAACGAAAGTCTTGTTTTCTATCGGCTGCGCCACATTGTTTCCATTTTTCTGTTTAGTGTTTACAATAATGTTATTTAGCTAGGAATTAGTTATTTTCGTGATATTACTGCTGTTATTTCATTGTTTTGCTTGCTTTATTGTATGGTTTTTCCTAGTTTATGATTTAATTATTAAGTGTATTAAATAGTTCAATTGTAATTTAGTGTCATGGGCGGATCCAGCCGGTTTTCAAGGAGGGGGCTGTCTCCTATACCCGGGGGGGGGAATAGAATCATTTTGTTGGAATACAGTGGTTGAAAACGTCTTTTAAGACTATTTCACGAGCACCCATTTTGAATAGAAATTAAGGATTATATGCTTTTCCCAAAATAGTATATTTCATTACTAGTACCGAAAGTGGCACTTTCCGGTGCGCGCCCCGGTTTCATGTGTGAGGCGGAGCCGAACACAGGAATATCGAATTTCACGTGTGAGGCGAAGCCGAGCATGTGAAAGTGTGTTTCACGTACGAGGCGAAGCCGAGTACGGGAATAATTGGAGCAAGTGCCGGAAAATCACTTTCGGTACAAGTTATGAACGGTACTTTTCATCACGACGCAAAAATACACACAATGCTGAAGAAGAAACCTCAGTAAAATGCAAACTATTATATTTTAAATATTACATTGTTTACATTGTTGAACAATAAGAACAGCTGATATAAATTGTAAGAATAAACGGCAAAGCGACGTCAGAGCGCGTAGCGGGCAAATGGAAAACTAATTGAGAGCAAGGGAAAACAAATTTAGAGCAAGGGAAAATCAGCTGATCGTTTTTCCCTTGCTCTAAATTAGAGCTTGGGAAACGATCGTTTTCGTTGCTACCAGCTGACATCGAAAGTAGCTACTTTCGGTACGGAGTGATGAAAATGGAATTTCATTGTAACAAATTGTAGAGAATAAATCATAAAATTGAAGTGTATTTTTGAAAATTTTAAATAGCCTTATTAGAACAACTAAACAAAAATCTGACAAACCTAAAGTATACAGTTCCAGCCAGACGGGAAAAGGTAACGTCTTAACGGGCCTAGGGCGTTGAAAATGTACATATTTCGGAAATACCCGAATAGCCTTGGAACACTAAACCAGGTTTTCCTTAAATCAAACGAAAATATAGAACTTTCACTTCAAATAGATATAAAAATCATTATACAAATATATCGATTTGTAATAGATACATCGATTGCAAAATGTGCTTTCTCGTTTGGTTAAAAACTGTCCAATTGCAAGGGTTTACAGAAAACTTCATATCTAAGAAACTATAAATGTGACGAATGATTGGAAGATCGATAGAGTCAAACACAGAGCCGAAGGGTCTCAACACACACACATAAATCAGATCATCACTGATCCTGCACCTGCGCAGGTCAGAAGAAGCGTCCCTTATGTCTGTTTTACGAACTACCATAAGTAACCAAAAATCCAAGCTATACTCTTAAACGCCACACACTTTCGTAATCAATCCCAGTGTATTTCATCGATCCGCCATCTCATTCCCACTCAAAATGTATTCCAAATTTAGTCATAAAGTTTCAATAAAGTCATTTTTAGTTACAGATAAGCAGCCATTGTTATAAAACAGATGCTGTCTTCCACCAAGACTACGGTCTTGCCAATTTGCCAAGATCGTGGTAGAAAGTTCAAATCTTGACGAACCCATAGGTGTCCTTATCTTGTTCTCAAAACAAGTCTGTTTAACGGCTATGTGCCTTTAAAAATTGACGAGTTTGAGTCATTTGCTTCTGCTTTCTCGCGCGGCATCAGTTGATTTATAGTACTACAATATTACAACGATGATTAGATTGATTACAATGTAAATATACGTTTTGGAAGAAATTTGTACATACAAAAATTAAAGTTTAAAACATTTCCTTTCCAATGGTTTTTGTTTTATTGAGATTGGTTAATATTTAGTGGGTGAAATATTCGATACAAGTTATGTTGTCTGAGACTACTCAATAAACAAAACAAAAATATAATAACCACACAGTCCCCCCCCTGGATCCACCAATGTTTAGTGTTAACTTAGTGAAAACAGAAAGGACAGTCGTCGTCGTGTTGAGAAAACTCACTCTTCAGCCAGAAGCATCTGTCTAGATCGTTTTAGATATGTCATCATCTTTCGATTAAAAATTAATTCTGAAAAAAATCAATGTAGAGGCTAGGATTTAGAATTAAATCAATGCACTTATACCTTAACAACTTGTAATTTTAGTGGTTTTAACTGTATTAAGAAGACAGAATGTAAACAGTGATGTAAACCTACGTATACAATTATGTTTCCTTGTATATGATTGTATTGTATTATCTTCATTGCTCCCATTAACCCTCTATCTGGCAAAGAGTAAGTACCTGGGGTAGCCTACTCTTACTCACTGGCAAAGAGTACCTCGAGTAAAGAGCAAGCATTTTTTAAACAAAACTTTGTACATCTAAAGCAATATTTAAATAAGTCATAGTACGTATATATCTTTGTACTCGGAGACTCTACAGATTTATTTAGTATATTATTGTTTATTTCATTATAGTCTACATTTATCTGTTGTAGTCAATTGCTTTAGTGCATGAAAATGTAAGTAGCCTATATCTTTCTGTAATAGACTACTTACAAAATAATGTGTGTAATATATTTTTTGTTTATTTATGATAAATTAGGCTTCATTGTATGCCTTTTTGGAACATAATTATTAGTTTTTTAAACTTTTTAAGGTAAAATTTACAACACGTCTCCACGCCATATTTTTTTTTCTTTTCAATAAATAATGTGTGCATTATATTTATAATATATTACACTTCATTTTATGCCTTTTTGGAAACATAATTTGTATTTTTATGAACTTTCTTACTCATGAGCAAACTAATTCTAGTTTTTAAAATACAAAATATCATATATAAAACAACCCACAAAATTCACTTGAAATTATTTTTGGGAAGGATATGTTATCATATATAATATATAAATAAATATTGAGCTTGACTTGTGAGAATATACTTGATATAATAAACCTTAAACAAAAAAGCTCACAACTACGTTTATTAACTCGAAAGCGTTTCAACGACAAAGTCGCCATCTTCAGTGATGCATCACTAAAGATGGTGACTTATCTATCATATTACATAAAGTGAAATCAAAATCTTCCTCATTTAAATGTTACAACTGTCCCCCAAATTCAAATTTTTTTTATAAAATTGTAAAAATTTTTTAAAACAAATTGTAAATATAACACTTTTTTTATAACTACTGTATTGTTGAGTATTGCAAATATAATGACAACGCCTACCGAGATACCAGGCTACTAGCACTGTGTAGAAGGTAAGAGAGAATAACGGAGTTCCTACAGTATTTGCTTGCCTTTCCTAAACATTTCTCAACATCCCTAACCGACTCACAGCATATTTTGAAGAAAAAAAATATTGTTTTTTCCAGAAATTAACACAACAACAAAATGTCATTAGCGAATTGCCATCATGATCCACGTTTTGTAGTGCCATTAAAAGTATATACCGGGTGTTCGGAAAGTCTGGAAACGTTTTAAAATTTCGTATTTAAGGAAAATTTGAAGGTAGATGTGATTGACGAATCTACTCTATGTAAAAATACTATTTTATTAAGATTTCAAAAAATTTATCCACCATCTTGTATCCGCCATTTAGAATGTAACTTAGTTTTTTTCAATGAGAAGGTGGTCTTGTGATACATCATTTCGATGTAGAATTTTGAGAGAAACCCAACAGTGAGAGGTGTTTGAATTAATATATAGTTAGCTATTTGGATGTTTGTGCTTGCCTAAAATACAAAAGACTGATGGTTATGAATACCTGATTCAAATTTGCCAATTTGGTTGCTATGGTAATAAATCTAAATACTTTCAAGAAACGTGTATTGTTCAGTATAGGCCAAACCTAAAATCGAGATGATCCAAATCAGCCGTTTTATTTTTAACATGTAATATAAGACTTTTGAATTATAATACAGTAAGCTTTTTACTTTCTCACTATACTATAGTATAGAGAAAGTATAGTGATCGCAAAAAAAAATCGATGTTGAGATTTTTGTGGAAATACCCCTGATTCCAAAAAAGTGGTTTTTACAAAATGTATGTCTGTATGTATACAAAGCTAGAGCAAAAACTATTAGATCGATTTCAAACAAATTTGCACCAGACATGTCAAGTAGGCCTGTATAGAAGCACGAAAAACGGTTTTGAATTTTTTTGAAAAACAACCCCCTTTTTCTCAAAACCCCCAAAAAACAGTTATTATTTTTTAACAAAAAAACCGCTCTAACGATTTTGATAAAATTTGGCTTATTTGTAGCCTTTAATGTACCCTACCATATGCAAAAAACCGCATCTTTCTAAAAATTATGGTTTAGCTAATAATAATAATAATAATAATAACTGATTTTTGCGTTTTTTTTTTTGCGAAATAGAGAAAACTATTCGATCGATTTCAAACAAATTTGCACCATACATGTCAAGTAGGCTTGTATAGATGCACGAAAAACGGTTTTAAAATTTTTTTAAAAACAACCCCCTTTCTTGCAAAAAAAAACCCAAAAAACCGTTATTATTTAACTATTTGATCGATTTCAAAAAGAATTTGTACCAGTCATATCAAGTAGGCCTGTATAGATGCACGAAAAACGGGTTTAAATTTTTTTTTAAAACAACCCCCTTTTTCGCAAAAAAACCCAAAAAACAGTTAAAATTTTTTTACAAAAAAACCGCTGTAACGATTTTGATCAAATTTGGCTTGTTTGTAGCCCTTAATATATCCTACGATATGCACAAAACCGTAACTTTCTGAAAATTCTTGTTTAGCTAATAATAATAATAAAAACTAATTTTTGGGAGTTTTTTGGCCAAAAAGGGGGTTGTTTTTCAAACTTTTTCCAAACTTTTTTTCGTGCATCCATACAGTAGGCCTATATAGATGCACCAAAATTTTTGAAAAACAACCCCCTTTTTGGCCAAAAAAACCGCAAAAAATCTGTTATTAGTTTTTTTTTTAAACGGCTCTAACGATTTTAATCAAATTTGGCTTATTTGTAGCCCTTAATGTACCCTAACATATGCACAAAACCGTATCTTTCAAAAAATTCTTGTTTAGCTAATAATAATAATAATAACTGATTTTGGGGGTTTTTTGGCCAAAAAGGGCTTGTTTTTCAAAAAAAATTTAAACTTTTTTCGTGCATCCATACAGTAGGCCTGTATATATGCACAAAAAAAGGTTTTGTAAAATCTTGAAAAACAACCCACTCTTTGGCAAAAAAGCCCCAAAAAATCAGTTATTTTTTTATAAAAAAACGGCTCTAACGATTTTAATCAAAATTGGCTTATTTTTAGCCCTTAATGTACCCTACCATATGCACAAAACCGTATCTTTCAAAAAATTCTTGTTTAGCCAATAGTAATAATAATAACTGATTTTTGGGGTTTTTTGGCCAAATAGGGGGTTGTTTTTCAAAACCGTTTTACGTGCATCTATACAGGTCTAATAGACGTGTTTTGTGCAAGTTTGTTTGAAATCGATCGAATAGTTTTCTCTCTAGCTAATAATAATAATATTTAGTTAATCTCCTACTTTAATATCACCTCTCCTACCCCACCTACAATTATGAAGTCACAGTGAATCTGTTTAGTAATTTTAATATGGTTGTGAGAAAGTATGTGCCAGTTCCTGGTACCGTTTATTTCGTTTGTGATTGTTTTTATTTTGTTAACCTAACCTAAAAAATTTTGGTTGTGAAAATAATGAACCGATTAAAAATTTTCGTTGGTTGCTTTGGTAATTAATTTAAACGCTTTAACAAACGTGTTTTGGTTGAGAATATAGGCCACATCCAAAGCCAGAATATAGGACTTGTGTTGCTAAGCTTTTGATCAAAAACAGTTGTTTTATCTGAGAGTGAACCACCGTAGTTTTACCATTTTCAACTCTTAAAATCAATTTCTTGCTAAATCCTTTCTTAGTGCATTTCTTCATAGTGGTTTGAAGGTATATTGAAAGTTTTCAGGATTTAGCATCATAGTTTTGGCTGTACGTTGATTATGAAATCTATCAGTCGGGATTTCTTTTATGTAATTTACTAGTTGACCTGGCGTTGCTTCGCTATTGCTTGATTTTAGTATATAAATATAGCCTTTAATTAGATTAAACACAATTTAGTGAATATATTGCAAAATTAATTTTGAAGTGACTTGTGCCTGTTTTTAAGGCCCTGATTTTTATGATCAGGGGACAAATAGGTGTTTAATATTAATGCAATATATTGCATATGGGTAGATAAATCATTTTAATTCTTATTTAATTTTAAGGATAGTTATCCCTAAAATTTCATTACTATGACTTAAGTAATCAAATAGCAAATGTTTTTTATATTCCTTAAAAATAATACTACACAAATTTAGCTTTATAGCTTGTAGGAAGTTGTACAATTTATTTTTATTGCATAGGGGTAGCTACCCCATTTTAATCTCTTTGATTGTAGTGACCATGTTATATACATAACTAGCTGGCCCAATCTGGCTTTGCACAAATAGACAAATCAAAGTTAAATGTAGATTAACAAAAAATATATATCAATAAATATATTATACTATGCATTTCTTATGGGGATTTTTTAGTAACTTTGACTCCCCAAACCTCCCTAAAATGTCGAATTTTTTTAAAACCTTTCTTAACGAGCACCTAGAGCCCTAGAAGAAACTACATACCAAATTTCATTCCAATCCGTTCGGTGGTTTTTTTTTTTTAGTAACTTTGACATCCCCAAACCCCCCTAAAATTTCGATTTTTTTT
>JAGFPH010007362.1:0-16283 GCA_018207615.1 Philaenus spumarius | reverse complement strand
CACAATGTGACCGCCATTTGGACCATATTTTTAATCTATCAAGTTCCAATATGGACACGATACAGGTCGGATGTGTTGCTGATATGATGTTGCAGGCTGTGTTAAAAAGAAACGTCGTGCAAAGAGGCGTTGGTGGTCACACCCAACATTATCAAGCATTATTAGCAGTTTCAATTAATGTTTAATACCCATAGAAATTTTGTTAGTTCTGTCGTATGTCAGTGGAATCGTTTGACAAACTGTTTGGTTTGACCAGAGAGTTAATAATAGTGAAAGTACTGTGTTATGAGGAGAAGTATTGAGCCAGCTGAAAGACTTGCTCTGACTCTGAGGTAAGTTTGGCCAATGACTACATATCAATGATTGATATGTAGTCATTGGTTTGGCTCAACATGAAAAACACTCCGGTGAGGGGAGGGAGGTACCAAATCGCTGGAGAAACACACGTTGCCGTTACGTGTAGTCCGGCGCGCGTATTTTACGCTTCCAGAGGCGTACGATCTGCCAAACGCTCAAATTTCGCGTCTTTACTAGGCAGACAAAAACGCTCGTCTAGTCCGCATAATATGAAGCTATTGGTACTGAAAAAGGAAGCAGACGATCGGTGGCGTTTTGTAAGCTCGTGTAGTCCAGGCCTTAGGATTGAGAACCACGCGAACCGAGCGCTAGACCAATCAGGAAGGGGCAGTTGCTATAGCAACAGATGCAATCCGTGTTGCCAGATTTCTGTTAAATAACTTGTCATTTGAAAGTGTCGTTGCAAACAGGTGAATTGCTTGATGATGTTGATCAAAATGGCAACAATGCGCCGATACCTCCCCACACCAACGCACTCGATCGATTCTTAAGCAGTTTAACTCAAACTATTTTACATTAGGATTAATCTTCGGAGTGTTCGTTTTAATCATTATATTTTTCTGTTTTGGAAGTACAGTTTTTATCTTTTCCAAAGTGTCTGTTGAATGAATTAATTTCGGCTGGGATGAATGGTGGGGGGATGTGCTTGTAAATCCATCCTAGAACTTTTGTTAATCAGAAGTCTATCATGAAAGCTGCACTAAGGTAGTCTAGAAGATGGCGCACCGACGAGTTGTTAAATAATCTGAAAGTTATACAATTTATAGAGGATGTCTAGAAAGTATTGTCTCAAACTTCACTAGGCTATATTCCTTAGGTTAAAATAAGAAAAAAAAGTTTCAATAAACATAGGTCCGATAACTACCAAGAAACTATGTTTTTATCCGACAACTCGATTATCTTTCGTGCTACGTGTAAAATAAAATAAAACAATGTTATTAACATTTTTTTGTAAATTTATCGGTTTTAGAGATATTTGACATTAAAAATTGAGGGGCTGAGAAGCCAAGGGATACAGTGATTTTTTTTAAAATAATGGAGTTAATTGCAGAAACTGGATCTTCAACACTTTAAAATGTTTGTGGCCAAGGAAAATAACTGTAAATCTATCATGTGCTAAGATCTAGTGGCGAAATAAACTACTTAGTGAGAACTGTTTAGCTTAGAAGCCAAGAGATAGCCTACATGTGATGCAAGTCACTTTACTTTACATTGGTAATTTACTTGTAACCTATGTTTTATTACATAACTTCTAATTTCTGTTAACACGTTTACTGATACGCAAATTTCGTATTTCCTACGCTAGGAGCTGACCTTTTATTTTTATATTTATAGCGCAGAAATTACTTTATTTTTTATTTTTGAGCCTTTTTACGTAATAATCACTAATATTTTAAAGCGGACGCACATGTGCGTCCATATCACACAGGCTTAAAATTTGCTTGCGAAGCACGCAATGCATTGTGTGTTGAAAATAATCCCAACATGGGGGTTGGCGTGCGAAGCACGCAATACACTGTGCGTCGTCCGCTTCTCATAGTGTTCAGTGTCAAGCTCACATGTGCGTCCTTAGCAGTGAACGTCTTACAGCCCAGGGGTACAAGTGACAATTTTTATCAAATATTGGCCGATAACAAAGAATGAGAGGATGAAAATCAAATTAATATTTGTTATTATGTTAGTCTAGATCCTAGCAATTAAAAATATACAGAACTAGTTTTAGTGATCATGGTTTTACCTGGATTTGATTATAACAGTTTAACTTCAAACTGAGTTTTCTCAAAACTAACTGCACTACACTTATACCCCTTGGCTGCTCAGCCCTTCAATTTTAAAATCCGCCATTTTTAAAGGACACAAAGAACGTTCGTTTCTTTTGTACTAGGGTAAAAAGTTACGTAACAAATATGCGCAACAAATTTGTTCCTAATATATTTCATGTTTCTAAAGATATAAAGTGTTTAGGAAAACAACAAAATGGCTGATAACTCGAAAAGTAAGCACTTTCGTACCTATATAAATTTATTGAAACTTTTTTCTTTGACCTATAGCCTGGTGAAATTTGGCACAGTATTTTCAAGACACTCTGAATGAAGTTAAATTTAAATTTTTATATTAAAAACCCATATCTTAATACAACTTAGGCCTTGAAATACCATTTTATCAATCAGCAAGATTATTAATAAATTGAAGATGGCATCATGTAGACTGGGGTTATGTGGGCTAAACTTTGGAGGTCATGGTATGCCAGATGTAGGGTTGAAGTTAAAAGTAATTGATCAGGAAAACCAAAATCCAAAGCAGTTAACCTCAAAAAGATGTTGGTTTGTCCCAACTCTAAGCTGGCTGGTGTATGTTGAGGGTGTGCAATACCAGGACGAAACAGCCCCATGCAGTCCTCTTCAATATAACCTATCTTTCACCGAATATTGAAAATAATATTTTGTAAATTGCAGGAAATCGTTTATGAGTACCTAAATTACAATTACAATTCTTAGGCGACAAAAATTGTAAATTTTTATTATGCATAACTTTGTTTACAAACAAGACGAAAAACATGATTTTCAGAAGAATCACCTGATGCCACTAAAACATCGGGTCGAATTGTGTTACCTATACTAGTTAGGTACTAAACTTTGGAGCTTTCTGAAAATGTAATCGTCGTACCCAGGGCCGGCGAGTATAGAAGAAGGGCTCAGTCACTCTTTTGAAGTTTGGCCAATGCCGACACTGCCGGTGAGGTGAGGGGACGTTGACCGCTTGACGTCATAGGGTTGTCAGCCCCGCTTATTCACTAGTGCAGCCTTGGCTTTTCCCGATGAATCTTCACCTGTTGTTTGTAATAGGTGCTGAATTTTAAATTGAAATAGTTTTTATTTGTTATTTGTGGTGTTAGTTTCGGGTAATAAAAAGGGAATTTCAAACAAAGCTACTATATTATTATATTTTTAGGTGACAATAGTTAAAGAACTACTAATAACTTCTTATGGAAATCAATTATAAAATAGATTTTTACATTAAGCTAAAAGAACGTACAACAGTCTGCATTACAATTTTAAGTTAATTTAAAATTCCTTAAGAAATTATACACAATTTTTTTTAACTCTTGCCGACCCTGGCAAAATTTGTTTCAGAATTGGTTATTATAAACATAATTATTATGAATTAGCAATAGTAGCTGATAGATAAAATTTCATTGCGTAAATATTAATTTTCATGAAGTTTTAAAGTGATAGAAATATAAATTTAAAATACAGTGACTAATTTGTAGGAAAATTTCATATTTTAATACCTGCAAGATTAACCTTTTATCTGGTGGCCATTTCACTTTGTTCTGGCAGATTCTTTTAAAGTAAGTTGGGAGCCCCAAGTATATTAATTTACTATACTAAGGAAAGAACAAATTTGTATACACCTGCACCCGAGAAACATTTTAAACACTTTAAAAATATCTCATTACTTATATGAGCCTATTTTTGTTTCATGTAGGCTCTGCTACCTGGGGGAAGCCCACCTTGGAAGTCAGGCTTTAGGTTTTCCCTTTGTAAATTAAAGATGGAGGAAGAAAGCTACCAAGATCTCTTTTTTATCTCGTTGTTATTTTATTTACTACCTTTGCCCCTTTTGTTGCTACCACTTTTCTACTTTATTAATTATTTGGATCTCATTACATCCACATTAAAAAAGTTCTTAGGTTTAACCTTCAGTTTGTGCTTCTTTACTTCTTTATCAAGCAGTTGATAAAAATTATTTGCTGCTTCTCTAATGAGCCCTCTTGCCCTTCAGCCTTTCTAATAGATAATTTAGGGTGACGACGCAAAAAGCTTGAAAGCCAATCGTATCCTGCAATCTTTTTATCATCATTAAACCTATGATAAATTTTTAAGGCGACCGCAAACTCATATGCCATTCGTCTTACTGCCGGTTGGTCTGGACAAAATCCAGCATCACAAAGTTTATTTATGTTTCTGACAAGCCTCTCTTCATTTTCAGGTCCAAAATTACCTGGAATACCACAAGAAAAAAAAGATTTAGTGCACTGTTGTTTTAGAAAAAAACAAGTGCACCATGGAAATTTGTTGTTAATTGTGTAAGCTTGACGATAACTAGCCTGATACTGGTTAATACGCACAGTAAAACAGTAACTGTTTTTATAGGATTCTATTAATAGAGGTATTTTTATAATTACTTGTAGGCCCGTGGCCGGGTGCATCTGTTGCCCCTTTGTCCATTCTTCTTTTTATAGTCATTGCTGGTACTCCGTAGTATCTTTCTGCCTCCCTAAAAGATATATCCCCGGCTTGTGTCCTTGTAATAGCCTCCGTCAGTCTTTCTGGATCAAAAAGACCTCGAGGTTTGGCCCCTGGTTTCCGTTTGTAAAACGAAGGCATTTTTATCAGGCCTTTAAAAAAACACACTCCAGTTAGGTCCTACATAATTAAGTAAAATTAAGGTTTATATTCTATAACACGCTAATTTTGTTATTAATAAATAATGTTATAAGGCTAAATAAACTCTCTAAAATACGTGCCAAGCCTCCGAAACAAATATAAAATTGAAACAGAGCCGTTCGTACATTTCTTTAACTTTTATTGGACTCGTGCGCAAGTATTCATTTGAAAAATAGTGCGGCTATTGGCATATATACAGGATTTCATAGCGTCATATATACCGATTTATGGAGGAGAGACGCCACACCATGAGACTCCATGACCTTGGCAGCCAAGATGGCCGAACTAGAATCAAAAGGCCCCTAGCAGAACTTACTGTTCGTACAACTACTCAGACATTTTAAAATATAGGCTATCACTGTTATTTAGCACCAGCTAATAACTGATTAATAATAATAATATTACCTTGTTAGGTCCGTCACGTGACTTCTAGTCGTGTATTCCTTACGACATTTTTCGGAGCCGAAACTCCATTATCAAGTTATAATCACTCCGAAGAGATCGTCGCACATTAAAATAAATAAAACATATTCACACATACACATCACACCAACACATAAACACAATATCGCGCTTGACATAAACTTAGGTGCGCAACCTATCATTGTCGGTTGAATACTGCCGGTATTGCGTTCAGGGATCTTAACGATGTTTATCTCTGTTTGTCTTCTGTAAATATTTGATGGCCGTATCATATAAATGGTGAGAGTGAAATGAAAGTTGGTCATTTAGGATATCGTCCGATTTATTTTTGAATGCTTTATAAATTTCATACTCTTCCTTAGCATTCATTAGTCTACCTTTGCCTAAGAAGAATTAATATTGTTGCTACAAACAGTGCTAGAACAAAAAATTATTTCACCTTCGAAAACACCTTCTATACACAAGAAGATGGCCTAGCAATGGGTTCACCACTCTCATGTTTACTAGCCGATATCTATTTATATCAAACGAAAATGAATTCTTACTGTCCAACCGTAATAAATACAAACAGAACATAATATATTATGGCCGCTACGTCGATGACACGTTCGTAGTTTTCAATGGAACCGACCGACAAGCCGTCAATCTTAAGAATTACATGAACAGCATTAATTCCAAGATACATTTCATGCTTGAAACTGAAAACGATAACCAACTTAACCATCAAAAAAAGCACAGACAAGTTCGAATACAAAATTTTTCGTAAACCCACTACAACTGACGTAAGCATTCACGCTCATTCCTACCATCCATATTCTCAAAAAATGGCATCTTTTCATAGCTTTGTACATAGACTTCTCACTCTCCCATTGAGTAAAGTTGATTACCAAGAAGAATTGCTCAACATTAAACATATATCCGTAGCCAAGGGATACAAGAGTACAATAATGGATAAGATGATTAACAACCATAAAAAGAAAATGAACAATAAACACATACAAACCTATAGCACTACTGATAATAAATATGTCTCGTCTGAGTATACGTACATTTTACCTGCAGTAAACATACTTTTTTTTTGCATGTAGGATTAAGAGACTTACCTTGTTTGTTAACGGTAGCTTGGTTAAAACCCCCACGGTTAGAACGAAAACACTTCCCTCGTCTCCTGGCGTCTACTGCGCAACTGCAGAGCGCACACACTCACACTCTGTCGGCTTTTACCGAAACTACGGGGGTGCACAGTCTATACCACATGCGGTAACACTCCCGGACTTACCCTACAGGAAGTTTCAGTAGGAATGGATAATACTTCAGAAACTGATTATACAGGTAAAAATAAGAAACTTTGTTCGTATGAAAACAGGTCCGGAAAAGCTTTGTTTCCGGGAAAATTTTAAAACCAGCGCAATTTTAAAACGCGTGATTAGATATAATCGCTTATTTTTCTTAAGATATATCGTTATACGTTTAAACTTCATGTCAAGTTTGAACTCTGGCCAAACATTTATCTAGATATGAATTACTGTATTTTGCAAACAAAACAAAATGGCGGATATGTGGAAAACGGAGATTTTCCGGACCTATGCTCGTATGAACAATGTTTCTTATTTCTAGCTCTATAATCAGTTCCTGAAGTATTATCCGTTCCTCCTGTAACCTGAAACACCCTGTATATTGTAAATGAAATGAAATGACGATGAAGAGACAAATAATGCCAAAGTCGAAAGTTGGAGCGTCACTAGAGGTCTTTGTGGACGTTTTGGTGGGAAAGCTTTGGTGTTTTCCTGCTTCCATTCTTAGACTGTAGAATATGTAGATAGATTCGGAGGAAAAGATTCACAAACGGAAACAAGTGAGGCGACGGACGGCAGACGTGTGTTCTAAAGACTAATTTTGATATTGACCAATGACTGCAATAAAATAACGGCCAAGACGGGTTGGGCATGGGAAGTTTATTGTTAGGGATTTCAGGCAGTCCGTACTTCTAAACATACTAAAACCAACAAAAACCTAACACATCTTTCTCTACGAAAAAGAACCTAACCAAGTTCTGGGACACATTATTCCTTACATTTGTCCAGTGATAAAAACATTCCACACCCTTTTCCCCACCATTTACTTTCCTCCAATATTTTCCTCAAACTTAAATTTTTTCCTTTGGGGAAAACCCAACACTGGTCCAAGTGCATGTTTAGGATCCACTGAATGTCTTATTTTCTATGTATCTGGAATACAAGTTAGTGTCTCAAGTTATGTTATGTTGACAACACCATACAGAATCGTAATTTAATTTTAGTCAAGTACTATGTACAATAATTATGCAGTTGTTAAACGTGTGCGTTTGTATACCGGATCTAGCTCTGCCTCTTCGTTTAGATATCCTAAGGAGAGTAGGTGCTTTACATTTTGGTAGCAGAGCGTGGTTTGCGCAACTGCGCTGATTTTTTAACAAGTATTTCAACGCCAACTCATATTTGTTTTAGGTATAAGGGTGCCCTGGCAGTGTATAAGATTGCAGATGAAGAATATCAGCAATTTGAACAGAGTTGAAGTAATAGCCGAAATGAAAATGATTGAAAATTGGGGACTGTATGAAGTCAACTCTAACCAAAAGGGCACAACATTTCTCAAGAGAATCGTCAATCTATTCAAATATCCCTTTCTTTATGTAATCAGCAGAATAAGAAAGAGGTACACTGCTGTTAAGAAAGTCAATTTACTGGTAAAAAGTTGTATAAAAAGTGAATTTACAAAATTCCTGACCAATTCAAAAATCAAGTTGGTAGACCTAATCACTTGTAAGACGAAGACGGCGAAGCCGGAGTTTGTGGCTGAACTGTTTTTAAAGTTTAAACTAAATAATAAAATTGATGATATAATGAGACCTCATGTAAAACAATAAAACAAACAGATGTCTCTTGAAGTGTCTTGATTGTAAACCATTTTCACAAACATTAGACTACAGGGTGTCTCGTAACCACTCTACCAAACTTCACCATGTTATTCAGCAGATCAAAACTAGTAAATAATACTAGTCTAGTAAGCCACCGCGAAAAATTACAGGCTGAATAATTAGATACACATCAGAAATACATAATTAAAACAAATACCATTTAAAGACCACAAACTTTTTCTAGGCCTATCTAACTATGCTGAGGGGATTTATAACTCGGTAAATGTGTACAATTATAAGTTATTATACACATTATATATGCTAGGATCCATATGATAAGTTTGAGTACATTGTACTCGAGGGGTAGGCCTTCAGAGAATGGCGGAACTCCGAAACGCGTCGAAGAACTCAAATAAAAGGATTACGCTAGAATTGGCAGACAATTGTACTCAAACTGACAATTATAAGGATTATAAAACTGTAAGCCCATTTGTTAAAATTTTGTATTTATATACGTTATTAGCTGGCCCGATCCGACTTTGAACGGATAGACAAAAATTAAAGTTAAATATATATACAGTATTAAAAAAAATATATATATCAATAAATATATATACTGTGTACTTCTTATGAGGATTTTTAGTAACTTTGACCCCCCAAAAACCCTAAAATTTAGATTTTTTGAAAACATTTCTTATCGAACACCTAGGGCCCTAGAGGAAGCTACATACCAAATTTCATTCCAATCCGTTCGGTGGTTTTTGAGATTTTGTGATGAGTGAGTCAGTGAGTGGTATTTGGATTTTATATAAGTTACGTCTCGTGTTGAGGCGTTTGGATTTTTAAAAAACAAATATTATACTTGTACCTATTTAATAAAAATCCTTTTTATTTATTACAAACAATTTATTGTACTTGTAAACTATCTATAACAAATGATACGTAAACTACTAATGTACTTGTAGATGTTCACGGAGCGAGCTTCTGACTACGACTAAGGAATAATGGCTCTAAGCCTCTACATCTAAAGAATGCTTACTCAGCTAACATACAGTAAACGTTAACATTATTTATATAAACTAGGCGTTATTTGTGGATATAACTCCTCCATCCCTAAATAGAACTTCGGGGATATGCCGAGATCTCTTCTGTGGCTGAGGTGTTGGCTGACTCGAAGTCGAATACATTTTCTTGGTATACTTGTATGTTGTGTATAACATAACAGTAATTACAATGCAATATAGTATTATTGTCCATACACTAAAGTTTGTAGTCAATTCTACCATTTTGTTTACCTTTGATATTTTATTCAAATTTATTTGGTTTAAGTCCAGTTTATGTAAATTGATGGAAATATCTGGCTGCTGATCTACCTGTAACACAAAGTCTGTAGCATCTAGTATTCTAGGATGCCCTGTATTAGTACTGGAAGAATGCAAGAGTATTTGATTATTATATTCAACAACATCGTTATTGTTATTAATGTTTAATAAAAAGATTCCATTTAAAGACACTTCATTAGTTTCTTTAGCACTTATAACTTTTAAAACTTCTTTCTCAGGAAAGATTATCAGATATTGTTCAATTTCGGGTATCCAGTTAATAATGTTTTCACTAATTTCCAAGTTCACATATTTACACTTATTAGGGGTTCCAAAGTTTATTATAGAATTTTCACAAATAAGTTCATGGTGAGTAATTTGGGAAAACGAGCATATTTGGGCATTGTGGATCTTGCTATTACACTTATCTTTTAAACCTAACATTACAATTTTATTAGACATGGTTTTATGAACTAAAACATATCTTACTCTAGGTATAATGGTTACAAAATTTGATTCATATAATGTAGGTACAGAGGTTAGTTTATACAAAGTATAATCAATTGGTTCCACAATAGGCAAATTAATAAAATATACAATTTCCTTAGAATTAATATTACAATTAATCTCTAGTAAGTTTTCAATTTCCCAAATATTAATTAAACTAGGTTCTATAGGTAATTTACCTTTATAATAACTCTTAATTTTGTTTATTTCCTCAAACAGTTCCTGTGCAGATATTACACTTGGATGTAGCGTTCCTAATTTACAAAAAGTTAGAGAATTTTCTATATCTTGCATCAGATGTAACATTATATTGTATACAATATTTAATTGATTTAGTATATTTCTAAATTGCTCAATTTCAAATTGTTCATTTATTCTTTGGTATACAACTAACATTTTAACTTTTAATTCCTGAAAGTTTTCTTCAATTACATTTATTGTTTTATTAAATTCATCAATTATATTTACATTAATCGAATATTGATTATCCAGTTGATCTAACACATTACTTTGGTTATTCTTTAAATCAGTCAATATTTTTTCATATTTTTCGCCATCATAGGCATCTAGATTACCTGTGATAAATTTTACAATTGATCCTAAACCATTAAAAATGCCTCTTTTACTTCTGACATCTTTTAACATAATTATTTCTAATTTTTCTTCTATAACACTTTTTGTATGATTAATATACTTAAAGTAATTTAACATGTCTCTTATTTTATTCTTACTCTCTGATACTTCTCTATTATACATATTCAAACTACAAGCTTTACAGTTTTCATTAAAATGGATTAACACATGGTCATAGTAATTTCCTATATTATAAAGTTGGGATATAAATTTTTCAAGGTTAAAGTTGTGTACAAAGGTATGGTAGGATGTTTGGAGTTTTGCAATGCCAAGGTCTATTGGGATCACTCCTACATTTTTGGAGATGTCTTTGATTTCTACTGCGGTTGCTGTGTACAGCGTGATGGACCTGGAACACACGTAAAAGATTTGGAATGAGAGGTTTTCTTCTTTTTCCTGGGCCTCTTAATATTTGACAAGTGTATTTTTCCTTTTGTATTAAAATGTCTTGTTTTTATTTCGGCTGTTTTCCTTTCCGGGTCGATGGATATAATTTCTTCTTTATTATATTTATTTTTGGTCTTACCTTGTTTTTGAACAGTTTTTACATAGACTTCCTGTGGAATTTCCGGAAGTGGTTCCTTGCTTACATTTCTTTTTTTTTGAATTCTTTCTTTAAGCTTAAGGCTTATCTCTCTTATGTTTTCGTATAACTTCTTCGTTTTTTCTTTATGAGAATTTACATAGTCATTCATAATTTTGTTTTCTGGATTTACATCAAAAATTGAATTTGAATTAACGTGTCCATATAGTATCTCAACAGGTGTTAGTTTTGTGACAGAATGAATGGTGTTATTATAGGCTATTACGGCGTATTTCATTTTCTTTGTAATTGTGTCATTCTTAAATTCTGGTTGATTGTTCAGTAATCTGATATGTTCAACTAATGTGGAGTGAACACGTTCGCAAATACCATTCGATTGGGGGTGCTGGGTACTTATAAAATGAATTTTGATTTTATGCAATTCCATAAGTTCCTTAATTACTTTAGTCCTCTGTCATAGCTCAACGGCTATGGTACTTGCCTCATAAGCAAGACGTCCCGGGTTCAAATCCCGCGGGGGACCATAAAATATTAAAAACCCAAAAAAACATGCTCGTTAGCCGAAAGGCCCAAAGTGGCATGGAAAAAAAAAAAAAAAAAAAAAAACTTAATTACTTTTATTATTAAATTCTGTACCGTTGTCAGAGATGATAACGTCCGGTACACCACGTTCTACGAAGTAGTCTATCAGCTTGTCACTTATCTCTGTAGCATGCTGACTAGCTATTCTATACAGCTGCACGTGTTTAGAGAACGTATCTACTACGGTTACAAACTTTGCTTTATCAAATGTCACCGTGTCTATTGCTATTATCTCTAAAGGTCTAGAAGCTGTGGGCGTAAGAGATAGTTCTGTTTTTATGGGAACTCTTTCATATTTTGTTTGTAAACATATTTCACAATTGTTAATAAACTCTTGAACACTGTTCCTAACATTTGGCCAATAATATTTCCTTTTGATCTGATTATAAGTTTCGGTAATACCCCTATGATTGGTTTTACTGACATGGTAGTTACTTACAATCTCTTCAGTTTCTTCAGGATTGGTTACATCTAATAATTTTTCATTACATTTGACTAAATTTAGTTGTGAACTCTTAAAGTTTTTCATTACACATGCTGTAAATCTCTCATAAAAATCGTTTTCAAAATATAGATTATATTTAACATTTGGTACGAGATATTCCTTTACAAAGTTTACTAAATCTTCTTCAAAATTGTTTTCTGATATTTCTACAATAAATCTAATTTTTGTTATTCCGAATAGTTTTTGAATTTTTGTTTTTTCTGGATTTCGTTTAACTAGGGAAAGTATAATTTGATTCTTGCCGAAGTTTACGGGTTCATCTGATATTGGAATTTCTATTTGAGTGTTTCCTTCATAATTAGAGTGAATGGTCTGGTCCGTGTCGTCTTCCTCGTCCAGGTTTACTACCATTGATTCTACGTCATCAAATTCCGGGAAATATGATCCGATTAGTTCATTACTTGGTCTTTCTAAATCTGGGTCAATTTTGTCAACATTAGTTATTTTCTTCTGAGTTATATTTAATTGAATTCGGGAAAGTGCGTCTGCATTTTGGTTAGCTTTTCCTTTCTTATATTTAATTTCATAGTCAAATTCTTCTAATTTCAAACGCCATCTTAATAACTTAGAGTTGGGTTCTTTCACTGAAAATAACCATTGTAAGGGTTTATGGCCAGTATAGATTTTGAACTTTCTTCCGAACAGATAGGGTCTAAAATATTTAGTTGCCCAAACAATTGCTAGTAATTCTTTTTCTATTGCTGGGTAATTAGTTTCGCTCTTATTTAAAGTTCTGCTAGCATAGGCTATTGGTAAATCTGCTCCTTTTACATTTTGACTCAAAATCGCTCCAATTGCAAAATTACTTGCATCCGTTGTTAAGGTAAATTCTTTCTCAAAATCTGGATATTGTAAAATGGGTTCATTGCACAACATGTTCTTACACCTTTCAAAACATTCAATATATTCCGGCTTATTTATATCAATTTTTACATCCTTCTTTAAACAGTTGGTAAATGGTTTTGTAACTTTTGCAAAGTCTTTAATGAATTTCCTATAATAACCTGCCAGTCCTAAAAATCCTTTAATTTCCTTGGTGGTTTTTGGTATAGGATAGTTTTTTATAATTTTTATTTTTTCAGGGTTAGGTTTAACTCCTTCTGGTGTTACTATGTGTCCTAAGTAAGCTACCTCTTTTCTTAGAAATTCAGTCTTGTCTAATTGTATTTTAAAGTTTGACTGTCTCAGTCTTTCAAAAACTTCACGTAAACGGTTTAAATGTTCTTGCAAACCGGTTGAATATATTATTATATCGTCTAAATACGTCAAACAGGTTTCATTTTGGATTCCACGTAGGATATTGTTCATAACTCTCTGGAATGTGGGAGGACTATTTTTTAAACCGAATGGCATCCTCAAAAATTCGTAATGTCCATTTTCAGTTGAGAAAGCTGTCTTCTCCACGCTATCCTTGTCCATTTCCACTTGATGGAAACCAGATGCTAGATCTAAGGTCGTAAAGTATTGAGATCGGCCTAATTTATCCAAAATATCCGTTATATTTGGTAACGGGAATCTATCATCGATTGTTTTCGAATTAAGACCTCTAAAATCTATCACTAGCCTAAATTTCTGCTTCCCTGAGGCGTCAGCTTTTTTCGGTACAATCCAAATGGGGCTATTCCAAGGTGATTTAGAATGTCTAATTATTTTTTGTCTAAGCATGTCCTGAATTTGATTGTTTACTTCTTTTTTATAGATTTCTGGATATCTGTAACTTCTATTATAAATTGGGATTTCATCTGTTGTCCTTATTATGTGTTTTACTTGATTGGTGAAAGTCAAATTATTTTCTTCAACATGAAATATATCCGCGTATTCCTTAATTAATTTGATTATTTCGTCTTTTTCTTCAATATTCATGTGATCCGTCCTAATTTTATTCAGGTCTAATTTCTTGTTTTTGCAATTTATTGAGTTAAGATTTATTTCTTTAGATTTTAAGTTAATATGATTTTCATTTCGGGTGTCCACAATTTCAAAATTATCTAATGGTTCAATTTCCAATGGTTTTGGTGTTATTTGTATTTTATTTAGAGAATTATTAATAATTGGGCAAAGTGCTTCATTATTTTTTATAGTCACAACACATTGTGGAATTTCTAGTCCTTTACAATAAGTATAAGGGATTACTCCTTGACCGTTAGACATATTTTTAATTTTTAATTTCACTATCTGTTTACTTCTTGCTTGAATTACATAACTTTGGAAGTTTTTATTTTTAATAATATTGGGTCTGGTTTCTGGTTGTTCAGGTTCTTCCGTGTTAAGATAGAGTATAGGTAACTTCCTAATTGTCTGGTCTTTACTTGGTAAGGTGATTGTGTTTTTAATAAAGTCAAAGCTTAGTTTTAACTCTTTCATGTTATCGATTCCTAAAAGTAAGTCGAACTGTTCATGAAAATTAAACAAATAGAATTTTGCGTCTTTCTTGCCTAATAACGGTAATTTACAACTATATTTTTCTCTTGAAGTACCGTGTGCTGTAGTTATCTCAAAAGGTTCTGACTTTATTGCGTTTTTATACATCTGAAATGCTAGGTTTTTCTTTATAAAAGATTTGGTGCTTCCCGTGTCTATCAAGATTTTTAAATTCGTTTCCGGGTCATAAATGTAAGGCAATTCATTGCTGTCATTGTGGATATTCATTATGTTGAATTTATTCCGAGGCTCGTTGCTCCTAAAAAATAATCATCGTTTGGTTCGTCTTCATTCAAATTTAACATTTCAAACTGTTCCTGACATATTTCGGGGTTTTCAGAATTATCGTTATAACTTTGCTCTGCTTGTCCTAAATCTTGTTCAAAGTCTTGTGAAAAGTCGCACATTTCTTCAGCGGGTTTTCCGGTTATTTGGTACATTTTTGTGTTCCTAAACGTATTGTCCGTCTGTCTTGTGGAAATACTCATAGGTGTAGGTTTGTATTGTTTCTGATTTTGATTGAAATTTGTATTAGTCTTTTGCTGTTGATTTGTGTTAAATGGTTGTCTTGGTTGAAATTGCTGATACGGTTTGTTAAAATAAGGGTTTTGGGTATTTTGATATTGGTTATTTTGGTAAGGTAGTTGTTTAGGTTGGAAAGTTTTCTGTTGAACAGGTCTTTGCATTTGAACGGGTTTGTTTAGAGCGGGTATGTTATTCTGATACAATTTAGAATTTTTAAATTGAAAATCGTTCGTTAACATATTTAAAGCTTCTTCTAAACTATGTGGGTCTTTTGTTATCATTAAAGATCCTACTGGTTCATGTAATCCTCTTAAAATTACTCTTAACGCTAATTTTTGTACATAGGCACATAACACATGAATGGAAGATGATGGTTCCTTATTAGTAAAATAAGCGATTTGTAAGTTTAAAAGCTTTTGAATTCTTTCATAAAACTTGAATGGGGATTCATTTACCTCTTGTTTTAATTCAGACATTTCAAGGTTTAGAGTAAAACAATCTCTCTTGTCTAAATAGGTGGTCAACAATGTCTTTCTTACGTCTACCCATGAATACGAGTTAGAGCTTACAACAACTTCTAAAGCCTGTCCCTTAATTTTACTTAATATAGATGAAAAAAGATATTCATTTTGAAAATCTTCCTTATTTTCAGATACATAAAATTTAGTTACAATTTTATCACACATTGACACAAATCTAGCGAGCATAGTTGGCTCTCCATTATACTCGGGAATCATTTCAAGGTATTCTTTCTTTAAAGTCGGGGTTGCCATGTTTATAAGTTGTACTTAACTAAATTAAAATAATAATAATAATAAGTTTATCTTATAAAACAATTAATATAATAAAATATATCGAAATGACATTTTTGTTTAAAATCTTTCAATTGATTGAAAAAATATACTGTTGCATAAAAAATGCTTTGCCTATATTTTTAATAGGTGTTTCTTTTCTACTCACAAGATCCACAAATATATGCTTATATTAGGGTCCGGGTAGTTGATTTTTGGGGTAACGTCGTTGCGTTGTTTCCTCTTGTCTGTTGCGGGGTTGGTTGGCGAGATGCCCTCTGGTTGGCGAGATGCCCTCTGGTTGCGAGTCCTGTTGTCTGGTATCC